>BSQZ01000028.1:5694410-5771910 GCA_033239005.1 Lamellibrachia satsuma
CGGATTATCGCGCGTGCGGAAACATGTCCCATTACCATAGGCCATGGCTACTCCCACCGTTGGTAATGCACCGGCAGTCGTGTCTAATTACATTCTCACAGCACATATAAAATGTACGTTCACAAAGCCATGCAATAGTTGTCATATGTAATAATAAAAAAAAAGATATGCGTAGTGATGTCGGTTTGTAATTCAAACTACGGCAAGAAAACATACCATTTCCCCGTTAACGCCCACGTTAACACAGTATTATTCAATTGGTTTGGTAATTCACCACTGGGCCGACCTATCTATAACTAAGCGCCATCATATCATTTATCATTGGGCCGAGCTGTCTCGACACCTGGGCCGAGTTGTCTCAAAATCGGTGCCGAACTGTCTCGAACTGGGCCGAGTTGTCCCAGGCCGAGTTGTCCATGGGCCGAGTAGTCCAAGCACCTATTTTCAGTGGTAACCAGACGCAGAACTCGACGGTTCTTGCAGAACTCGGCAGAACTCGACGGTTCTTGCAGAACTCGACGGTTCTTGTAGAACTCGGAAGAACTCGACGGTTCTTGCAGAACTCGCCAGCCGCTGATATCCGCCCTCGGGCCGATGATTGCGTGCTGGCTGAGTTATTGTCACTACTTCGTTTTGTCACCACTCCATGGCGTTCCCGTGAAGAGCCAGCATCCAATATGCGTCATTATCGAAATTCTACACTAACATTTTTTTGCCTGATTTAACTTTTTAGTTTGACAGTTGTCAGTCCCGTGACCTAGTTTTACCTGTGCAGTCCACTGGCGACCTCGGCTGTGTTTACGCCTGTGAGTGTGTAAAGAATAGGTTTTTTGGTATATTCACACAATTGACACCAAATGGTATAAATTGTTCTGGTTTCCGATTGACAAAAACATGTTAAAGGTGAGTGAGAAGTTTTATATCTAAGAATGTTCACAGTAATCGTTTTTGATGGCTGGTTACAACTGGACCCTAACTGGCTCGCCCACCGCCTTGTCTTTCACTGCTAATGCAGAACATAGTTTCCATATAACGCGCGTTTAAATCATGTCCATTTAAAAGATGAATAGTTACCATCACAGTGTGCTACAATCTTATGTTGGCAACGGGGAGAATTGAAATGGAAACTTATGTGTACGCACCCCTGTTACATTGATTTGTTTACACACACATATTCATGATTCCTCTTTTATATAGCAATCCCTTGTATCATACTGATAAAGCAAGTATAATTAATGAATAAAAATACCAAAAGGTAACACGATAAATATATTAATGTCTCGGAATAAAATATCCCTTTTATATCTATCAAGTATAGATGTTTTGTGCATTTTTTTAAAGTGAAAATATTTGTAGTTTCTTAGTGCAATACGTAGGCCATTCCAAAGTTTAACACAAGCGATAGAAACACATTTAGCCCTTAGTGTAGTATGAACTTTAATTTTGTTTAATTTGTCCCTTTGCCTTGTGTTTAGCTAACTATCTTCATTAAAATATTTGTCAAACATAACATATTCACAGCTTTAACCCAAATACCTGGCATTTAAAGCGGGCCTTGAAAAGCAAGATATGAATCAAAAACAACAAAATGAACATGTTAGTGAAAATAAAATGATTAGACTATGTTAGTAAGAATTGTTAAACAATTTAATACTGTATCAATAATTATATAAACCTTGTTTATTTACAAACATAACTTTAAACATGATGTACATGCACCTTTTAAATTTGTTATATTTTAAGTCATAGTTTTGTCTTAATTTATTTATTATCATTGGTTGTTTTACTGTGCCAATTGTATAATTCAACTTCTATAGTTGCCATTTTAATAAAATTATTATTATTATTATGAAAAAAATTATTATTAAATTATTATTTATTAATTCTTTAAAATAACAGTATTTTGACAGTTGTGTTCTCTCGTCTTAGATAGTTAAATTGCTTAAAAGGTTGATACTTTTTTCAGGAAATTTAAATAATAATAATATGTACACTGGTCTTCGGTCAAGATACGGTTCCCCAATTGGCTGTGTCTCCCTCAGTATTCGTGAATTGAGATGTTTCAGCCAAGCACACTTGATGTCAGTCTTACTGACATGTTGGTATCTGGAAACGTGTTATAATTTATTAATTCTAAACAAGACGTCAGTGCATTCATGATTGTAATTGCTTTATTTGTAATCAAATCAATTGCTTCCGCAGCCCACAAACATAAAGACATTTGGCTGGATTGTCCGAATGGTGTAAAACATTACGATCCCCTGGACGTTTAGTTTTACTTGCCCTAACATTTCAACCCTACATATGCAGTCCCTCTGAATATGTAGTCTGACCACCCCCTATGTTTGACATGTACCTACCCATACAGCAGAGCAGCTGCTTCATGACTGCACTTGTACATCCTTAGGGGACACTCGCATATTGACGTGTTGATGCCGTATGTATTATTGAGATCAATCTGAAACAATAAATTAACTTACAAGGGACATATACAACTGTCAAACATAGTTCAGGAATGTGAATATGTTGGACTGCTGTAAATTAACATAATAAGTAATGAATATTAACATGAAAATACCACAATAAATATCATTATAACTCACATCCTGTGAGAATAAATATGAAATATAATTATCTAGATAGAAAATGCATTAGGCTTAGCTTAAATTAGGTCTTGCTTTTTAAACAACATAACATCATGGTCTTGTTCATAGTACCGGTAGGCCTACATGATACCATTCTTAAGTTGTCCTAGTCACCTTAGCAGAGTGCGGCCCTGTTGCCTATAACGATTCATATAACTATATCGATAAGGCTAAACCTTAGCCATGCCTAGGGCCAGACTAAGCCTAGGTTAACCTTAACTATGCCTAGGACTAGGTTAAGGCCATTGTCCTGGCCCAAGCCAAGCCAACGAGGTTGTTGCTACACTGGTTTTTGACATAGTATATATTAATGTAAGCATAAAGATATTTCACTTAAAGTTTAACCTGCTATTAAATTAAGTACTTACTGTAACTTTGTAAGATGTGTCCCTCATTGGCGCATTGACGAATGCTTCGTCCCTTCGATGTGGAAGCAATCGGAATTGTATAAAACTTTTTAAATATGACCGCTGTCAACTGCCGCCTTACTCTTGTCTTTCTTTGTAATTTAATCTTCCCTGTTGTATAGTTCATATAGAACTGGAGCGAAAACGCCATGATACAATTGATAAAAGTACAGTAAAGCGATGAATTAGTTGTAAACAATAAGGTAACTAGGTGGGCGATAAGACGCGTTGCTCGGGAGGTCGCCAGTCGGCTTAACCCATAGACATAAATAGAACACCCGTTAGTAAAACAAGACCGCTGAGCTCTTATCAGTTGACACATGATAAAGTGATGCCGGCATGGACCAGTGACATTCATGCTGCTGCACGGCAAGAACCCACTGGAGGCCCAGTGTTTATACTGTACAGCACCCAGTCTTCATCATATATCTATAGATATACAGTACTAATAAGAGATTAACTACTACATAGCTATATATACCTAATACCTTATTACGTGCACAATCTATCCATGCACCTTGTATATCAAATATCATAATATATTAACTATAACAGTAGCACCACTAAACATGATCGAAACTGAACTTTCTAAAGTGCTCTATACATGTATTAGCTAATGACTGCAAGAGGTCAAAATGTCATTAAGCCCTGTTGGACATTCTTCTCTAAGGTCCCAAAATATTCTTTTCCCATCTTCCAACACATTCCCCAGCTGCTCCATCACAGCTATTTCTACCTGCAGATCAAGATCTCTCGAATGTTATCTGGCCAACTTGCCAAAGGACACGCCTCATGTAAAGAAATGTGCTCTCTCATTTAAGCTGTCAATTGTTTTAGTAGGCAACCTTTAACATGGTTTGTGAAATAAATGCATAGAATGCAATGAATATAGCAATGTGTACAGAATGAGTTACATGATAGTGGTTCATACAACGAAGAAAAGGCAAACGACGACCAAAAAGGGAGAGCCTCATTAAATGTAGTTGACTTAATAAATACAAAAAATCTTATTAATGAGCTGACATCTAGTAGAGTTTTATAAAAGAGTTACAAATATGCATACACGCACGCACACATTATTTATAAAACTGAATCCTACCCCTATAACATTTTATGTTGCACCCAATCAATGTGACTACTGGGAAACACTTAATGTACGCTCCCCCAAGAAAAACAAACGTATCTGTAATATATTGATATTTCAGAACATTTTCGAAACTGTTACATTCATTCACATATACACTAACACAGCACAAACATTTGCGACGTAAATTACCTGAAAATAACGAGATGTTAGATCCTGTCTTCTGTCGATTCGTACAGCTGTAAGCCACACAGGAAATAACCATATTCGTTGTCCCACAACTTTCTCCAGCAAGCCTCCAAAATGTTTTTCTTGAAGAGTTTAAGACTAGTGCACGTATGAACAACCCAACTGCCCACACTTATGACACAACTGCTGGGACCACCCTCACCCAAATTATTTACCAGTCTGGTGGCCATGCCCCATTAAGAACAAATGACAATGACAAATCTTCAAGTTAATTGGTTCCTGGTGTCATCATCACTGGCTACTAGCCCGATAAGTTTATAATTCTCTGGTAGCCACCTCATCTTCATTGCTTTTGTTTGCCTTATATTGTACATGATGATGGTGAAGAGGAAATACATTAACTTACTTACTCACTTACTTACTTACTTACATATGTTAGACAACTATTTGTAACATGCTACGTTCACACTATAAACAGTACTACCCTATGGCTATGTGTCATGCAGTGGATGCAACTGTTTCTGCCGTGCAATGAAATGCCGGCCAGTGGTCCACGCCCGCTTCACTGCAGTGAGCTAGCTTATCGCTCTTGTTTATAGGGGGGAGTTAATGATGTAACTCTATGGCTTAACCATAGATATATAGTACTAATTATTAATATCTATGGCTTAGCCAACGCTGAACCTCGCGACGTCTCGTGACCCAGTAACGCGTCCCACATAATCAAAACGTTATTCACGTTGCCACCTAGTGGGGTTCACCGCGTTATTTATATATTGTTCGGCGCAATCACACTAGAGGGCGAGATGTGTTGACGGCAATCATGGAGAATGTAAACACAGGTGATGACGCCGAAATGCCAACTACAGGAGATTTGTTAAACAAAAAATATATCTTTGACAATTACACGCAGAGAAATGCTGTTTGCAGCGACGCACATATTCGCGAATGTTTTGATGCCTTCGACATTGACGGGTAAGTACCAGATGCAATATACCTATATGCGCATATATGCCGTGGAAAGGCTCAACCCGACGTGATGATGAGATTGGCGAGTATTCGCATGCACGAGAGGCCAGAGCACAGTGCAAAATTACGTGTTAACATTTTGACTGTTTATAAGAAAGCTTTATCATCAAAAATTCTGAAACTTTTTCACAGCAACTGCCATCATTTCATTGACATGCTGACTAAGTTTTGTCAAACTCACGTACCTCCAGCTCTTTTGAAACTCCCCGACATCCTATGCCAGGTAATTTTTTTACCAAAACAGCCATCATGCCATGTATTTAATGGGGTGCCGGATGGTTCGGCCCATGACTGGTTCGGCCCACGCAGACGGATGGTTCGGCCCACTTCGCAGAAAACCACATTGCTATTGAAATCAGCTACGGTTGCTTCGGCCCACACTAGTATATCGGAATTCTGAGCGGCGGAATTGTAAGAATAGTCGTTTTGGCCACAGCCGATTTGAAAAAAAACATTGCCCACAAAAGCATACGCACACGCTAATATAATATTATATATAATTATCATAAGATAACGGATATGAAATAATAAATTTAAGGTTATCAACCGACCGGCTGTTGTATCGTAAAAGTTGGGAAATTATTTAATTTGACGATAAAATCAACACAGTGCAAATGACTGCTTAAATTTATGTCAAGTTTTAAACTTGTTTTTGCATCTTCATCTGTATATGTTTAATAAAAAACAATTTAGTTCTTAACACATATGTATGTTTTTTCAAGATTCGAAAACACTATAACTTAGGATATAACATTTCCCAGTTACAACACATAAGTTGCAAAAAGTAAAGTCGAAAATAACGAATGTAATAATACGGTCCACAGACTATACTTTCCAGTTATAATTCGATAGTCATTTCAGCCCACGGATTCGGCCCATGCGAGCGAAAACATTTCATGGTCCACCAGTTGCGAAAACAGTTGGGTCGAACCCGTTATGGGCCAAAACATCCAACACCCTATTCATGTGCCCACGTGGCCCGGCCATTAGCAAAAAATTCCCATAGATCCTTCCACCTGTTAAACTATAAAAAAAATGCACTATTTCACAGCCAATAGCTTCTACAAACAAACCTGTGAATATGCCTGCTCAATTGAACTTAGGTCACATTGTATGAATTTTTTTATTTCACATATCACAATTTAATACACCATGCATTCGTGTGAAACAATAAACAGGAAGGTCAACTGTGGTTTAACCCCAAATAGGGAAGCTTTTGTTTGAGAAAGTGCCCAATTTCATATAGAGTTGCAGCACAATGTATATGTAGACATATTATGGAACACTCCTGCTTGTCACATTATTATTATTTGTTTAACAGCCAAGTCTAAACAATGCCTTGCCCATAATATTAGCTGAAACCAGTGGCATAATTTAATTATATAGGTCGATTTTGACACTTGATAAATCATACATCATGTACTGATGTACACTAGATTTCCAGAGCATTGCGAACCAATGAAGCCTGCTTACTGCCTCTTTGAATATATCACTGAATTTATTTTCAAACTAATATTCATATAATTGCTTGATTTTTAACCAAACATGACATAACTTTGTCAGAAAATTTACAATTCGTCACACTTAACAGGATTTCAGGTGAATTCCAATATGTCAGACTTGTCAAATTTTATTGTTTATGTGACTGCTTTCATGCTTCTAGATTATAAGATACAAGGCAAATGGCTTGATTTAGATACGCCACCATAAAGGGGTATCACATGACCAGATGCCCGTCAGGCCGTCACGGCCAGATTTGAAAATGCTGATCTACACAGTGCTTCCATGCAGTGGCTGTGACACAACCAAAATACAACTATTCTGTCGACATGTGTTACTCAATGTTGCTAATGCGATGGGCCACAAAACAAATATCACCAATGACTGTTCTAGTGCAAAATGGCTACCTGCTCCCTCACATACTGGTGTCACACCCCCAAATTTTTACCAGATTTCCATTTTTGTATCTGACCTGTATCATGCTATTTGTGTTTGCTGCTGCTGTCTGCCTTTTCCGAGCAAACTGTTCACTTTTCCTATCAACTTGTGCCATGGGAATGGTTATATCTTCTGTAAACCACTTCAGGGTTAGGATTAGGGTTAAATAGGGATTGGGTTAGCTAGAGATGGGGTTAGCTAGAGATGGGGTTAGCTAGGGTTAGAGTTGCATAACTTCATTTCCAAGTCTCAAACAGGTTCATGGACCCTATTTCCCAGTTAGAATAAGTTAGTCCCGCTGGCAATGGTTGCATATGTGGTTGATTCGGCCCATGCGAAAAAAGACACTTCATTTTGTGAAGATAAAATTATATTTATAACATTCTCCCCCCCAGGTTGGTTCTACACATTGAATAAGGAAGCTATCCTGTATTAAAAGTGTATGATTGACTAATCCAATAATTAAAAATATAAACTGTTGGTCCTCATCCCCTGTATGTACTCTCTAAAGATTTCTATTGTATATATCCATAGTTAAAATCTCCCATTATGATACAGTCCCTGTTACTCAGTTTTTTATAACATTTTGCTATTTTGTGTTATCCTCTTCATTTATGTTTGGACTTTGGAAAACTAATCCAGTAGTTAATGTTGAATTTCCTGTAACTATGCTGTACCAACCAGCTTCATCACAATCTGCTTCCCTTTCTAATTGTATTTCATAAGCCTGAATAAATTCTTTAATATATAAAATAACTCCTCCTCCCCTTCTTCCTATTCAATCTCTCCTGCTGTGTCTTTGTTGGCCCATGAATCGGTTATACCAATTATGTGAGGGTCAGTATCTTCTACCATACTGTTTAATTAATTTTTCTGATTTATTATCCTGCATTTAAACACACACATTTATAACCAGCTTCAGAAATTTTTTCCAGACATTTTGTCATTGGTTTGTGTGCATTAGTGGCCTCTTGTCCTGTGTGAGGACCTCTAAGTAACCCCATGTGCTTCTGATTTAAACATTGTTTGCTACCAAAAATAATTTTGATGCTACTTATGCCATTGTTGACTGCTCCTGAGAGTTCATCTGCAGACACTGCTGCCCCCTTTCCACTTAGATGAAGCTCGTGATCATGTCAGTCCTCCCAACAAAACATCCCCACAAATCTAACTTCATCTTCCATTGCTGCTGAACTAGCGTGTTAATTGCCATCCTCCCACAATTTCGATAACCCGGATCCCTGCTTCCCATTACTGGTAAAATCGGTGACAGACTTAGCTGCTTAACCCGTGCCTGCTTAAGTGTTCTGACTAACTGCCTGAGTTTTTTTTAACTATGGCAGTTGTGCCCTCCCTGTCTACATTATTAGTGTCTACCTGTACTAGAATAGATCCTCCCTTGCCATGACCCATGATTTTCTCCACCCTTTCTGTGATAGCCTCTATTTTTGCTCCTGGAAAGCAAACTACCACATCATCCCCTATATACACACATGTTATGCATTAAAAGTATATGATTGACTAATCCAATAATTAATTGATCATTGAACTTCTGTAGTAGATAAAAGTGTGAAAATAGTTCATAAAAATTGGATTATCCAGCTTAATATTGATGATCGAATCATTTGAATGCATTCATTAAAAGGTTTTGCATGATTTGTACTTTCTTGTCACAGAGATGATTATTTGAACAAGCATGAGTTCCACACAATGGCAGAGTGTCTGTTTTGTCATGGAGACAAGCCATGGCCTCTGTCAGAAAAACAACTCCAAGATACTCTGAAACTCCTGGACACAAATCAGGTAATTGATCAACTTAAATTTATTTTCCTTACTGAACCATTTAGCCTTTAGGCACACCAGAGCAGTGTTTACATAACAATTGGTACCTGTGTCAAATTGATGAAAAATCTTAGTCTCCAGTTCTGAGTAAACTGAAGAAATGGGTACTAAATGAAGTAAAGCTGAAATAATCAGTGCTGACTGAAGTAAGACTGAAAGAATCGGTGCTGAATGAAGTAAGACTGAAAGAATCAGTGCTGAATGAAGTAAGACTGAAAGAATCAGTGCCGAATGAAGTAAGACTGAAAGAATGAGTGCTGAATGAAGTAAGACTGAAAGAATCAGTGCTGAATGAAGTAAGACTGAAAGAATGAGTGCTGAGTGAAGTAAGACTGAAAGAATGAGTGCCAAATGAAGTAAGACTGAAAGAATGAGTGCTGAGTGAAGTAAGACTGAAAGAATGAGTGCCGAATGAAGTAAGACTGAAATAATCAGTGCTGAATGAAGTAAGACTGAAAGAATGAGTGCCGAATGAAGTAAGACTGAAAGAATGAGTGCCGAATGAAGTAAGACTGAAAGAATCAGTGCTGAATGAAGTAAGACTGGTAACATAAATTGATAAGACCCACAATAGAATATATAAAATGTTTCTACTGCACTAAAATCCTTGGGACACCCAAGCCCAGCAGCACCAAAATGAAAGGGTTAAATAGTTCATAATCAATAAGTAGTTCCAGTCGTAAACAGTTGGATTGGTACGCTGGGGAGCTATGGAGGATAAGCAAGTTTAAACAGGTGGGTTTTTGTTTACTGCAAAATGTTGTTATATTTCATACAGACTTAACACTAACAACGAGTGAGTTCCAAAGAGTTGGTGCAGCAACTGAAAAAGTAGATTAGAATTAGATGATCGAAGCTGTCTGGGCTGTCTTGCAGGAGTGAGCAGTGAATGTAAATATGCTTGGGTGAAAGTGCTTGACAGCCAATGATAGGTAATTGTACAAATATTCAAAATAGTGCGATATCATATAGGGAACCAATGCAATGATTTAAGGAGTGGTGCAGGGTGAGAGAAATGAGGAGACCGGTTAGCTAATTTTGCACACTTTAAAGTTTTAATATGTCCTTGAGAGCAATATTATGATAAAGGGAATTGCAATAGTCAAATCTACTGCTAACAAGAGCAGTTGCAATAGTTTTGGCGACAACAAATGACATATACAGGTGAATACAACAAAGGTCATGAATGTAAAGTTTGTGAAATATGCTGTCTAAAATTAAAATTATTATCAAAGGTGACTCGTAAATTCTGAGACAACCGACATGTAATTCTGGCTCAGCATTGGTGTTGGGGAAAAACAATTTTACAAGTTTGCCATGCTGCTTTTGCGTACCAATAATAAGAAACCTAGCTAACTCGAAATTTCGACTTAACAAGTCAAAATTTTGACTTAGTAAGTCAAAATTTTTAATTTAAAAAACTTTAAATTTTCAACTTACTGGGCCCAAGTTACTAAATTCGTGTATTTAAGGGGGCATTCGGCCATGGCCCCCTTGGCATAAAAGTTTCGTTTTACCCAGTGTTAGCTGTTGCTCCTCCACACGGTAGCATGGGAAACTAATGACCTCCCTATATTTTGGTCTTTTCATGTATGAATAACAGCTCAGGCATTGACCAGTTGACCATTGACCTACAGAGCCCGTTGTGAAAGTGGATTCACAGGTCAGACAATGATTTCGTAATCTGCTGAGGATACTGCTCAATACAGAGCAATTTTTCCAATGGCATATTGTGAACTTGTGAAAGGGAATCTAACAATAATAATTATTCAAAGAATTACCCATGCATGATTGCGCATTTGATAAATCAAATGTTTGTGGGTTGCATTCAAATGCAAATACAAATGTTTAAGGTATGCATTCAAATGCAAATTCATAAAAAATGTTATGGAGGCATTTGAATGCACATTCAAATGCTCAACATTCAAATGCGCATTCAAATGCATTTGTTAACAAGCCTGGTGTGTGTGTGTGTGTGTGTTTGCGTGTGTGTGTGAGTGTGGGTGGGTGGGTGCGTGCGTACGTGCGTGTGTGTATGTTTGCATATATGTGTGTGTATGTATGTATGTATGGCAAGGAATCATGATAACATACCAATCGAGACAGAACTGGATTTTTTCCAAGTTGCCTGAGTTTGTTACTCTTGAACGTACACATTTTGATATATATATATATATATATATATATATATATATATATATATATATATATATATATATATCTGGCTGAGAGTGCCCACAATTTGCTGCATCCTCTTGACACAACCGAGCGGTGAAGTTATATGTTTTTCATTTTCATTCTCAGCCTCCATCAGGCATGCATAGCTACCTCCATCAGGCATATATAGCTACCTCCCTCAGCTTCTCTATACTATACAAATTTTGTGAAAACAATATACTTTTTTCATGCAGGGGACTAGTTTATCACTTTGAACATTATAGAAATGTCAGCGTATGTGCTTGACTACCATGTGCATCCTTATATGTGCTTGACTACCATGTGTATCCTTATATGTGGTTGACTACCATGTGCATCCTTATATGTGCTTGACTACCATGTGTATCCTTATATGTGCTTGACTACCATGTGCATCCTTATATGTATTGTATTTATTTTCAGTTTTCTGTTAAACGTCTTTTTCAAATTCACATGCATGCATGCGACTCAAGAACAAGTTGCCACATCTGCTGATTTAACATCGATTAACATGTTTTTGTGTTCAGTTGCATGGGGAAAATAACTTCAAACATGGCTATAAAGTTTAGGCAATTTAAAGCTCCTAAATCAACTGATTTATCCCATCGCGAATTCGGTTCTTTGATGTCCAAATATGTAGTGTATGAATAGTTCTTTTGTGTACTTTTGTTGAAGTCGTCGAAAGAATGTATTTCGATTGAGTCTGCCAGTACGCAACAAGATGATGAACAATGTCTGACGTCTGATGTCTAAGAACATCTTAAAAAATGAAGCAATTATAATAAATGGCTATTACAATTTCATAAACATAATGCACAGAATATAATTCTAAAAGTCTGAGTAATATCACAAACAATCACAAATGTACATAGACATGAACGTTGTTTAAACACGGGGAGCGGTAGTCTAATGTTTAGAGCGCCCGCCTGTCGATCGAGAGGACGGTGGTTCGATTCCACCTCCGCCGTTTCGAAGCTTGGGCAATTTCGTTCACCCCACTTTGCCCGTGTCTTTCGGAAGAGACACTAAAAGCCGTTGGTCCAAACTCCTGTGTTAGCTCAAGATTGGGCTGTTTGGAGTATAACTACTTGAGACTTGAGACACGAACATGAACAATTATGTCCTATTTTGTATGATCATGTGCTCCAATATACAAACCAGTGTGTGTCATTTTATGACAATATTGTATTGACGTACGTCGCCTTTAAACAACATACAGAGGTTCAGCATGCGAAACATGTACGTGTACGTGTACAGGTAGCTAGCTTCCCGGGGCAATTTGTATATAGCCATGGAAAGGTAACTCTCTGTATCATATTTATATAGGTGGTGGTCCAAGTTGTGAGTTTGAATAACTGAGATGAGTGGAGTAATTTAGATAGTAAAAAAGTAGTGGTCCAAGAACAGAACCCTGAGGAACACCATGTGTGGTGGGTGCTGCTGAGGAACACCATGTGTGGTGGGTGCTGCTGAGGATCACCATGTGTGGTGGGTGCTGCTGAGGAACACCATATGTGGTGGGTGCTGCTGAGGAACACCATATGTGGTGGGTGCTGCTGAGGAACACCATGTGTGGTGGGTGCTGCTGAGGAACACCATGTGTGGTGGGTGCTGCTGAGGATCACCATGTGTGGTGGGTGCTGCTGAGGAACACCATGTGTGGAGGTGCTGCTGAGGAACACCATGTGTGGTGGGTGCTGCTGAGGAACACCATGTGTTGTGGGTGCTGTTGAGGATCACCATGTGTGGTGGGTGCTGCTGAGGAACACCATGTGTGGTGGGTGCTGCTGAGGAACACCATGTGTGGTGGGTGCTGCTGAGGATCACCATGTGTGGTGGGTGCTGCTGAGGAACACCATGTGTGGTGGGTGCTGCTGAGGATCACCATGTGTGGTGGGTGCTGCTGAGGAACACCATATGTGGTGGGTGCTGCTGAGGAACACCATATGTGGTGGGTGCTGCTGAGGAACACTGTATGTGGTGGGTGCTGCTGAGGAACACCGTATGTGGTGGGTGCTGCTGAGGAACACCATGTGTGGTGGGTGCTGCTGAGGAACACCATGTGTGGTGGGTGCTGCTGAGGAACACCATATGTGGTGGGTGCTGCTGAGGAACACCATATGTGGTGGGTGCTGCTGAGGAACACCATGTGTGGTGGGTGCTGCTGAGGAACACCATGTGTGGTGGGTGCTGCTGAGGAACACCATATGTGGTGGGTGCAGCTGAGGAAAACCATGTGCAGTGGGTGTTGCTGAGGAACACCATATGTGGTGGGTGCTGCTGAGGAACACCATATGTGGTGGGTGCTGCTGAAAAGCAACTAACTACCTTCACTTTTTGGTATCTATCGGATAAGTATGATGAAAACCAGCTCAGGGCTATGGCAGATATACCATATACCACATTGACAAGGGTTTAATGAGTATGTTATAGTTAGTAGTATTAAAAGCAGCAGATAAATCAAGCAAGGTAAGCACTGTTACTTTATCTTTGTCCATATTTAAAGTGACATCATTGTGTACTTTTAAGAGCAGTCTTTAGAATGAAACTGTTTGTAAGCTGATTGTAATACTGTAGACATACAATTTGACTCAATGTGAGACCTTAGTTGAGAGAGGTAAACTGTAAGAGTTACAGGTAAACTGTAAGAGTTACAGGTAAACTGTAAGAGTTACGGGTAAGCTGTAAGAGTTAGGGGTAAGCTGTAACAGTTACAGGTAAACTTAAGAGTTACAGGTAGGAGTTGGAATGTTCTATTGGCAAAGCTGGTTTCAAAGCCAAATAAACAACATGACAGGGCAGTGCTCCAACCACTTAACCTCTGCCAGGTCTTAAAGCATTTGTTGATATGTGTTAAAGCATTTGTTGATATATGTTAAAGCCAGGTCAAGTTTACTTGATATGTTGATTTGTACATGGTATACATTAACAGTGAGCCAGATGTTGTTGACATGTTAGCTATTTATGAAACAGTCGCTGCCCCAGTATCGGTTAGCTATTTCACATCATACAATTATACCTCTCAAGAAACTTTCTCCATTCCTCTGAATATTTCAGCTTATTCACTTAGCCTTCAATGGTAGATTAACATCACTACTGATGTGTCATGGATTATAAGCATGATGTCACCCGAACACTAGGATATTTAATATTACAGTATTTGTTTAGAACATGAACAATATTTGTTTGTTTTTAAGTAAGTGCTGGTTTTTAAGTTAGAGCTACTTAATTAATATTTTAACATTGCCATTGCTTTATGACACTGGGCATTGACATCAAAGGCTGTCGTTTAGTAACATCCACCATAAATTTATTACACATTGACGTAACTTTGGATGGCTACAAATAGCACAACATTTACTGACATGATATGAAGCCACTAGCCACTGTGGAGGCTATAATGAGCATATTTGGTGAAAGGTGCACAGCCTGTTTGTTTTTGTCATAAAACCATGTAATATAGTATAAACTATATCTATTCTAACATTGTGACCACCAAAATGTTTCTAATGAAATGTTTTTTTATTATTTTTATCATTATTATGATTTGGCCGTAATTTGGACATTGCGGTTCAGCATGCAGCGTATGTATGATATTCCAGTCAAAACATTGAAATCAAACATATCTAATGTAAGATTATATGAACAAATCATACTCAATATATAAACTATATTTCAAGACTTTTCTAGCCAACACAAAGCTGCATAACATTGCTTCAACCAGTATTAGTGTCTGATTACAATGAATAGTGATTGTGGAACCTCATCACCACATGAAGCACATCAATAGCTCGGTGCCAGTTCCACCCTGTCGAGGAACTGCCAACTTCCGAGTCAGAAATAGTCAACTCTATTGGCCTTTCCAGGTGTATTGATTCAACGGCCACAACAACGCGATTTGTGGTGGGCAATTTTTTATCATGTTATTTAACATATTCTGCTTTCATTGTAGTCAATCATGTATGGATCAAAGATATTAGCACTAGATTGGTTTTTACCTGGGAAAGATTTGTTGTGAGGCAATAAGATTATGAATAGAATGCCAAATGCTGCATGTGCACTTGCTGGCAAAATGCTGTATTTAAATTTTATAATTGTTATTGAATTTTTTTCACATCAATCACAAACTGTTTTTGAGAAAACCTAGTAAAAGTACTGTGCACACACATTGAATATGCATACTTAATTATACTTAATTATACTTAATTATAGCACCTTCTTTGATGATAATGAATAACTTGTGGAAAAAACAGTTGACCCCACATAACACATTTGTACTTGAAATGGTTTAATTATCATTGATTTGAACATTTTAGAAGTGGAATAGACAATATTCACAACATGACATCATTACAATATAGTTGTGATGTCATTGCAATAGGTTTGTGATATCATCACAATATAGTTGTGATGTCATTGCGATAGGTTTGTGATATCATTACAATATAGTTGTGATGTCATTGCGATAGGTTTGTGATATCATTACAATATAGTTGTGATGTCATTGCGATAGGTTTGTGATATCATCACAATATAGTTGTGATGTCATTGCGATAGGTTTGTGACATCAGTGATCAATGCGATGCCTGAATCTGGTAGATTTTCAAAATTGGTCAAAAATAACTAAATTTATATTACATTTTCCTAAAGCGGTTGTTTTACTTAGGTAAATAAATATGTAGTCAGTTTTATTATCTGCTGTGGTACAATAAACTTTACCTGTAACACATCTGACACCTGTTGGCCAAGAATGAAATCACGGTTGCGGGTCGTAAAAAAAATTTCATATGCATGCATCACGAATATTGTCTATTGTAATTGAAGTGAAACGTAAAATTTTGTAATTGATACGATTTTGTGCAATTGGACCCACCCCTGACTCTATGTGGCTGGTCCAAAGAGGTCTGGTAGTTTTTTCGTCTGACAATATGCACTGACATCTGATTTAAATAATTCTGATTGATTATCTGAATAAGACATGAACAAGTGCAGCCATTTCATAAGTACTCAAACAGGAAGTCATTCTAATTCTGTACCCATTACACAGAAGAGTTCTACTGCAGTGTAATAAATCATTACTATTGAATAGCCCAGGTAACGCAGCACAGTGCATAATGCAGATCAATATTGCATTCAAAATAACTGGCTAGCTTAATGTAACATGCTTTCTATGTGAACCTTTGTATGAGAGTTTAGACATACACCGTTTCACATGTTATTCTCAACATATTTTATATGATTAGAAACCATACTGGTAGAGCATGAGATCAAATGGACTGATGTTCAAATCCTCTTGCATTGTTCATTCCACGATGCCTCAGTTCACTCAGCTGTGTCAATGTATACCTGGCAGTGGTGTCGCTATATCTGCAGTTCAATAGCTTTAATGATGGCAATGTGGTTGTATGCTTCCAAGAGAAATTGAGTGGCTATTGAAAATGGTGTAAATTGCGTATATTTATGGTGGCTGGCAAAACAAGTGTTATATAAGGACAACACCTTTACCTTTGTTGTTGTTTGTCTTATGTATTAGTTTCATCTAACTGATGTACAAACCGTTTGCTTCGTTCCCCCCACATAGCCTCAGTTCACACAGCTGTGTGAATGTTTACTGGCTAGACAATGATGTCATCATGTGAATGACTTGGTTCCACAAGAAATTTTTCACTAAGTTAACACACCTACACTATTATATAATACAGACAAAAAAACAAGAAACACTTAACAAATATTAAAGGAAAGTACAACAGTTCCCATTGGTTAACTGGGAAAGTACAACAGTTTCCATCGTTTGACTGAATGACTGTGACACTGAATTTATTGGTATCTATAATATCTGAGTTTGTTAATAATAATAATATCCACACCAGTTTGATCACTATTGTCATTTTTCATCTCCTAATATTTTTGAAGACACATTATTTGGTGAAGAGGTAAAACATTCTATACTGCTCGACTGCTATTATTGACACACCACATTTCAAGGTGAATTATAATGTTTTTCACCGGCAGCATGACACACATTATATGTTCTACATTTGGTTTCCTATGCTTCTGTTATAGGACGGTAAGATTGACTTTGATGAATTCAGCGTCTGTTGGCATCACTGGCTTAAACAGGTACGTACTAAGCAACCGTAGCAATTTCATATCTGGGAGGGCTTTAGCAGTTTTTGCTGAACTCTTTATATATTTTTTGGCTTGTCAGAATAGAAATGCACCAACAGAAAGCACAACATTAATATATTAACGTAATTCAAATGGCTGCTTGTATATTCCGAAACTTGTATATTCCGAAACTTGTATATTCCGAAACTTGTGTATTCCGAAACTTGTGTATTCCGAAACTTGTGTATTCCGAAACTTGTGTATTCCGAAACTTGTGTATTCCGAAACTTGTGTATTCCGAAACTTGTGTATTCCGAAACTTGTGTATTCCGAAACTTGTGTATTCCGAAACTTGTGTATTCCGAAACTTGTGTATTCCGAAACTTGTGTATTCCGAAACTTGTGTATTCCGAAACTTGTGTATTCCGAAACTTGTGTATTCCGAAACTTGTGTATTCCGAAACTTGTGTATTCCGAAACTTGTGTATTCCGAAACTTGTGTATTCCGAAACTTGTGTATTCCGAAACTTGTGTATTCCGAAACTTGTGTATTCCGAAACTTGTGTATTCCGAAACTTGTGTATTCCGAAACTTGTGTATTCCGAAACTTGTGTATTCCCAAACTTGTGTATTCCGAAACTTGTGTATTCCCAAACTTGTGTATTCCCAAACTTGTCTATTCCCAAACTTGTCTATTCCCAAACTTGTGTATTCCCAAACTTGTGTATTCCCAAACTTGTCTATTCCCAAACTTGTGTATTCCGAAACTTCCAAAGATTTTCCAACATTTCTGACCTTTTTATGCTTGTCAGGAAAATGTGGATGCACATTTTAAAAACAGACATTGTAAGAAGATGTTGTGGCCATGTGAGTGTCCTCCAACCACACACCCAGCTGAAACTACACACATTTTGTGTAGATACGTGAACCAGATTTGTCTTCAAACAGATCCAGATACAGACCAGATCTTGTATTCATATTCCTACAACTGGGCATGTGTTATTCATGATGCGATTGTCAGGTTGATTACAACAGGAACCTGCCGTACTGAATTTTTAGTTGGGCTGCCCTGATTTATTGCATGCTTGCATGAAAGCCCAGGTAAACATACACTCTAGTTAGCCCCAAGTGTGGATAATTATTGGCAGAGCATTGCGCGTTGTGCTAGAAATTAGCATAATCCACAGTGTTTTTATCGGCAGCTGATTTTTCATCAATGGACTGCAGATTTTTCATCAGGGTAAAATTTGGTAGGCCAGATAGCTCACAGCACACTAGTGACTTGTTGATATTTTGTCGTGACTACCATGATTCTGTTATGACAAAATATCAACAACCATGGTGAGTTTAGAATTTATCAAACATTTTGAAAATAATGTTAATTATAAAACACCTGTCCACAAAAGACACCTGTATATAATGGACATTTGTGTGAAATTTACACCTGTATATTTGAGACATATTTTGCCAGTCTCAATATGTTTATATATAAATGGTGTTGCACAGGCCCATCCTCCGGACGTAAGAAAGGGGGTTTGGAAAATGTTTGATTTTGTAGATTTGCTTAGAGCCATTCTATCCAATCTTAAGTTCATATAGATAGCCATGGAAGATTGTCACAGGTACCAAAAATATGCATTCAAATGCTTGTATATTGGTAGAAGTATATTGTATTGACATCACAGCTCCTGTTTCCATAACATAGTTTTTACACAATTATATTATTATTATTATAAAATTACAGTTCTTCCACATGCTTTTCAAGCTTTCATCTACAAAATCTATTTAAAGTGTGAGAAACTGCACAGCAAACCATGACTTTGTTTTGACGTTTCAACAGCATTATTTCATGAAATTTTAATTTAAAAATGGTTTGCTATAACACGTTAGACATTGATTTCTATAGTATTGGGGTGTTCAGTGCATTTTGTGCATATAACATATCAACTGGAAAGGTTAAAAATAAAAAATTTTTCGTCTGTCCCTAACTCGAATTGTTTTCTTTGTATAACAATTTTAATTGCATTAGCAATTTTTCATTTTTCCCAATGTACAGCTACGAATCAAACATCAGTTTTCTGTAGCATTTATTGGTAGTCTGCAATTATTAAAGTATCAAATATATCAGAAGGCAAAGAATGCAACAAAAGAGAGGTAAGCGGGTGAGTGGAGAGGGATTGTCAGGTGGTAAGACGGTAAAGGTTGATGATAGGAGAGAAAGGGGGCATACTAGTAGTGTGCAACAGGAAAGGAGCTTTGCCGATGTAGTATCACAGGGGAAAACGAGGAAAGCCCGGGTATTTATGGGGGATTCCATCATTAGGAAAGTGGATAAAATTGTAAATAGAGGAGATGACATAACAGTATGCCTACCAGGGGCAAAAGTAGAGGATATAGCAGCGAAGGCAGGACAGATCATGGGTGGTGGCACGGGAGGTGCTGTTCTCGTGCATGTGGGAACGAACAATGCAGATAAGGAGGGAACGTCAGCCATCATTGGTAAGTACAGGAGGTTGATCAAGACACTTAAAGAGGCACGAGTTGGGCAGATCGTATTGTCGGGGACATTACCAATAATGGGAGGCAGGGGTGAGGAATATAGGAACTGTAGAAGGATGGCGATCAACACACAGCTACAGAAGGTATGTATGGAGGAGGGAGTAGGCTTCGTAGACATGTGGTTAAACTTTGTGGGAAGAGGTGACTTTTTCATGAGAGATAGACTTCATCTGACAGGGAAGGGCGCTGCAGTTCTTGCGTGTGAGTTTGTCAGAGTTGTCGACGAGGGCACAGGTACCATAGATTATTTAAACTAGATGCGCAGGGGGAACTGACAGAGAAAACTCAAAGGAGTACTACTACAAATACACATCCAAAGAAATGTTCACCAATAATTTCAGAAAATGAACTTAAATGTGTATGCTTAAATGCCAGGAGCATAGTAAATAAAAAAAGTGAGTTAGACATTATGGTAGCAGATATTAATCCTCATGTAATAGGCAGCACAGAATCATGGGCAAATGAAGATATAGTAGATGCTGAGTTAGCACTGACAGGCTATGTAATGTTTAGGAAGGATAGACGAGAGAAGGGGAGGTGGAGTAATTTTGTATATTAAAGAATCTATCCAAGCATATGAGATTACACTGAAAAGTGAAGCAGATAGTGTGGAAGCAATTTGGTGTAACATAGTTACCAGGAACTCAACATTAACAATAGGAGTAGTTTATCGTAGTCCTAACATAGGACAAGAGGAAGATGTAAAATTACAAAAGGCGATAAGGGAGGTGAGCAAGGGAGAATGTGTTATAATGGGTGATTTTAACCATGGCCATATACAATGGGAATCATTAGAGTGCTGGAGGTGACGACCATCAGTTTCTACTTCTAACACAGGATTGTTTCCCTACTCAACATGTCTTGGAACCAACCAGAGGTGGGAATGTGTTAGATTTAATTTTGTCTTCTCAAAATGAATTAGTTGACAATGTTAAAGTACACGAACCTTTGGGTTCAAGTGACCATAACCAAATCCATTTTAATATAAAAGTAAAAACAAGGAATACATATAAAAAACAATGGAGGAGGAACTTCAACAAAGGCAGATATAAAGTGATGAGAACATATCTAGCAAATATAGATTGGAATAATTTGCTGAAGAACAAGACAGCAACAGAATGCTGGACTTGTTTAAAATATGAGATTGAGGGCATTATTGAGAAATTTATTCCATTAAGAAAACAAGGGAAAAGATCCAGGAAAAAACACCTGTCAAAAGAAGCTATTAGAAAAATTGCTCACAAACAGATGCTGTTGAAGGTCTATAAACACACTGGAAATGTAGAAGACTACACCAACTACAAAGAGGCACTTAACCTATCTACTACTGAAATTAGAAAATCTAAAAGAACCTTTGAACAAAAATTGGCAGGTAATATAAAAAATGACAGCAAGAGTTTCTATGCTTATGTAAGGAGTAAACAGAAAGTTCGAGATAAAGTCGGACCACTGGAAAGCAACAGTGAAAACATAATTTCAGATGGGTTCCAAATGGCAGAGGGTATTTGAAATGAGTATTTCAGCTCAGTTTTTACCACAGAAGATATCAGCTCACTTCCAGTTCCATTGACTAAATTTGAGGGCAATACATCAGAATATTTAGGGCAGTTATTTTATCACTTTTGAAATGATAGCAAAGAAAATTAAGAAGATGAAAGATAATAAATCACCTGGAGTTGATGGGATACCACCAAAACTGCTAAAGGAAATTGTTGATCAAATTAGTACACCACTTGCAAACTTATTTAACTTGTCACTAGAAGAAGGAATAGTTCCTTCAGAATGGAAAGAAGCAAACATTACGCCGCTGTTTAAGAAGGGATCGAGGAAGAAGCCAGAAAATTACAGACCAGTGAGTTTAACATCAGTTGTATGTAAATTACTTGAAACATTAATTAGAGACCACATGGTGGAATTCCTCATAAAACATAAATTAATAAATACATCTCAACATGGATTCCTAAAAGCAAGGTCATGTCTAACCAATCTCTTATGTTTTTTAGAAGAAATTACAAAGTGGGTAGATCACGGGTCACCAGTGGATGTTGTCTACTTAGATTTTCAGAAAGCTTTTGATAAAGTGCCACATCAAAGATTGTTACTTAAACTAAAAGCCCATGGTATAGGCAATGATGTAATCAACTGGATAGAAAAGTGGCTTACACACAGAAGACAGAGAGTAATAGTAGATGGTAAGATTTCAAACTGGAAATCTGTTTTGAGTGGGGTACCACAGGGATCAGTGTTAGGCCCTATACTGTTTTTAATATATATAAATGATTTGGAGGATGACATATCTAGCAAAGTACTCAAATTTGCAGATGACACAAAAGTATTCAGAAAAGTTACTAATGATACAGATAAACAAAGTTTACAGGATGATCTAGAAAAATTAGTTAAATGGTCAGAAAAATGGCAAATGTTATTAAATTTTGGGAAGTGTAAATGTATACACATAGGACATGGAAATATGGACGAGGAATATAAAATGGGGGATGCTGTACTAGGTAGAACCACACAAAAAAAGGATTTAGGAGTAACATTTAATGCTGACATGAAAGTTTCAGAGCAATGTGGGATTGCTGCTTCGAAAGGAAATCAAATTCTAGGCCTAATTAGGACAACTATCATGTATAAGGAGAAACATCTAATTGTACCCCTGTACAAAGCAATAGTTAGACCACATTTGGAATATTGTATTCAAGCATGGAGGCCATATCGTAAAAAAGACATAGATAAGCTAGAAAGAATACAACGAAGAGCAACTAAGATGATTCCAGAATTAAGAGACCTTAGTTACGAAAGTCGCTTATTACAATGTGGTTTGACAACACTAGAGACCAGGAGAGTAAGAGGAGACCAAATAGAAGTGTTTAAAATAGTGAACGGTTATGAGGATGTTGATAGGAATATGTTCTTCAAACTTAAAGAAGGCAGTAGAACCAGACAACACAAAGCAGCATTAGTTAAGGAGCAGTGTAGGTTGGACATGAGAAAGTACTCATTCTCACAGAGGGTGATAAATGAATGGAACAAACTGCCAAATGATTGTGTTAATGTTAGTAGTGTGAATATGTTTAAAAATAGAATTGACAGATATCTGATAAGGGCGGGCTACACATAGATGAGAAAATTGTTGGACTCTCGATAAGCCAATGGCTTCCTTGTCCACTTGCCATCTGGAACTTGTTGTTCGAGATGGCAATCTTGTTAAATCTTGTTAAAGAAGTTGTGTCCTCATTTTTTCTATCACCCATATCAGATTACTTAGAGCAGTTAACTGTACTTGTAGAAATGGTAGTTAAGAAAATAAAGACAACAAATTTCGTTGAGTTCTGGGATGATTTATGAATTTTTTTAATTAAAAAAATTCTGGTTCATTCGAATCCCCCACTGAGGACGGGCATGTTATATACAGTGTTTCACCTGGATAAAATGATGTGCGAGGTGGTGAGGTGCTCATCAGGTGGTGAGGTGCTCATCAGGGGTGGACAGGCTGAGCAGTCTTATTTTTTAACACTTGCTTCAAAATGGTGCATTCTGATGCATTTTGAAGGGTGTTTCAACTTTTCAGCTTGAAGTTAGAAGGGAACAGAAATAAACATAGTCTAACACTGTTAGCATGCAACAACCACATTGGAAATAAGTGTACTTTTGTGTTCTTTTATGTGTTATCTTTTTTATTAGGCGAGGTTGGTGAGAAAAACATTGGTATACACATTTCTCTGCATATTAATGACACTGACACAGATGTCATGAATCTTTGTCTTATAAAATTCCTGAAACTTGGAGGTGGTCCCCATTTATGATTGATTTTCAAGAACTGTTTGATCTTTCACCATGTAGCATCACTGTACTACATACATGTCTTGGGTTGAATTATATTATATATATATATATATATATATATATATATATATAATTATATAGTTATTTATAAGCTATATATATATATATATATATATATATATATACTGATAACTGCATGTAAAATGATCATGTTGTAAAAGTGCTGTATGCTGTGGTGTCTTACCAGACTTGTCAAGACTTCATGAAATTACACTGGTTTAAATTACTGCTCACCTTTTCTTAATTACTACTGTCTGTTGTTCTGTCCTATCTACTGTTCACCATTATGTTATACTGATTTCCAGTTTCTGATCTCAGTTTCTCAAATGGTGATATGATACTATAGCTCTCTAGAAAACAGTCATGCTTGAGACTACAATTAAGACAGAAGAATAAAATTTTATACGCAGAAGATATTGTACATCACCATCAAGCTTGTTGACTTGAGTCGTTGGGGCTGACTTGAGTCAGACTCACACTTTTTCATGACTTACGACTTCACTTAGAATTCAGAGAGATGACCCAATACTTGACTTGTACTTGGAGGTCATTGACTTGAGACTTAACTTGATTTGCCAGTTTGGAAATTACCAACATGTCTGGTGGCTTGAAACGTATGCAAAACGAGACAGTGTTGTTGTGGCGGGCCTCACCAAATACAGTAATGATTAAGTACTTATTGGTATTGGCTAATGTTGTGGCAGGGGCTGCATCCTTGTAAATTTCATTCAAAATTACCACAGACAAACCACAACAACCAAGGCAATTGGTGAACCCTGGTGACTTGGAACTTGACTTGGAATTCAGAAAGATGATTTGAGACTTGGCTTGGACTTGGAGGTCATTGACTTGAGACTTGGCTTGGAGTTGGAGGTCATTGACTTGAGACTTGACTTGTCAGTTTGTGACTTGCCAACAAATCTAGTTACCATGAACACTCTTCCTCCACAGATACTGGCTCCTGTGTCTGCTCTGTTGGTCATTGACGTACAGAACGACTTCATCGATGGTACGCTGGCAATCAAACATTGTCCTGCAGGCCAGGAAGGTGCAGAAGTCGTCCCTATCATCAACAATGTTCTCGATACTGTTCAGTTCCACACGGTTGTGTATACGATTGACTGGCATCCACCAAATCATATATCATTTGTGGAAAATGTTTGCAACCGTGAAATACACAAGACTAGTAAGGTACGAGGTTTGTTTAATATATTAGGTAGGCTCGGGCAAGGAATTTCAGCAAAACAAATTTTATTCAGCATGACATCAATCAGCATCACATTCAATAGACATGGTATATTGGTAATATGTACACAGAATATCATTGGGATAAGTTGAACAGATTTTGAGATATATTGCTTCGAAACGTAGTGAAGTAGGTGATTTCGAAAAAATTTAGATATGTAAGGGACAAAGATAATTTTTAAAAATGGCATTCAGACAAACTCATATGTGGGGAAATGGAAGATTGCTGTTGTATATGAACAGTAAAACAAGTTTTATTGAGTTGAATTGAAATTTGGTTAACTGATTTGATTTATAATGCCATTGTATATTCACCATACAATCTAAACAGAGGGCACTCTGGTATCAAATCCAAATTTAAAAAACTGTAGAATTCCTAATAATAAAGTTATGGATCTGAACATTGGCACATAAACAAATAACGTAATGGCCTTTTTATTGGAATACAACATTTCTGTGAAAAATCCTTGCCCAAGCCTATATTATAATATATATATTGATACGCTAACTTTGGGGGCAGCTGGCAATATCTCCTCCCAGGCCCCGAAGTACACTTGTCTCTTTCTTTCTGAATATGTTTTTATTTGTCATATGCACATGTTCCCCTCCCCGCCCCCCCCCCCGAAATATAATTTTATGTGAATGGTGCCATTGATGTGTTGCACCATTACATGGTACACTAATTGGTGACCAAACTTGGTCCCGTTTGACCTCCCCCTTTGACCTCCCCCTTTGGCCTCCCATTTGACCTCCCCCTTTGGCCTCCCCCTTTGGCCTCCCCCTTTGACCTCCCCCTTTGACCTCCCCCTTTGGCCTCCCACTTTGACCTCCCCCTTTGGCCTCCCCCTTTGGCCTCCCCTTTGACCTCCCCCTTTGGCCTCTCCCTTTGACCTCCCCCTTTGGCCTCCCCCTTTGGCCTCCCCCTTTGACCTCCCCTTTGGCCTCCCCTTTGGCCTCCCTTTTGACCTCCCCCTTTGGCCTCTCCCTTTGACCTCCCCCTTTGGCCTCCCCCTTTGGCCTCCCCCTTTGGCCTCCCCCTTTGGCCTCTCCCTTTGACCTCCCCCTTTGGCCTCTCCCTTTGGCCTCTCCCTTTGACCTCCCCCTTTGACCTCCCCCTTTGGCCTCCCATTTGACCTCCCCCTTTGGCCTCCCCCTTTGGCCTCCCCCTTTGACCTCCCCTTTGACCTCCCCCTTTGGCCTCCCCCTTTGGCCTCCCCCTTTGGCCTCCCCTTTGGCCTCCCCTTTGACCTCCCCCTTTGGCCTCCCCCTTTGGCCTCCCCCTTTGACCTCCCCTTTGGCCTCCCCCTTTGGCCTCCCTTTTGACCTCCCCCTTTGGCCTCTCCCTTTGACCTCCCCCTTTGGCCTCTCCCTTTGACCTCCCCCTTTGGCCTCTCCCTTTGACCTCCCCCTTTGGCCTCTCCCTTTGACCTCCCACTTTGACCTCTCCCTTTGACCTCTCCCTTTGACCTCCCCCTTTGACCTCCCCTTTGACCTCCCCCTTTGCCCTCCCCCTTGGCCTCCCCCTTTGTCCTCCCCCTTTGGCCTCCCCCTTTGGCCTCCCCCTTTGACCTCCCCCTTTGTCCTCCCCCTTTGACCTCCCCCTTTGGCCTCCCCCTTTGGCCTCTCCCTTTGACCCCCCTTGCCAGGTACAACATGGAATGAAACCAAAATCTTTCTTGTTACCCATTCTGAGGGCTTGTATACAGAACACGTGGGGTGCAGAACAGCACCAACAACTAAAGGTACAGATCACTGAGTTAAAATTAATTTGGTTATTATACCCAGCATAGTAGACTCTTGTCATAGGGACTCCCAATGTAAGGAACATTTGCTTAAAAATAATAACTTTGAAATCCCATTCTAGCGTGCACTGTTTTATGTACCCATGGATATGAGGTAAGGAACATCGGAAATATGGAATGGTTTGACCAAGTCCCAAACATGTTCCGTGTAGAGAGAGTCCACAGTAATTATATTTCCAACAATGATTGTCAAATAATTTTTTTCACTTCTCTTTCTTTGTCCATACATTTATGTGTCAGTTTACGAGAACAGAAGCAGCCAGATTCACCAGGCTTGGCTTGTAGAACTGTGAATTTGAGGAGACATAACTAACTAAGTCTTCTTCACTCACTTCACTTTCCCATAACCCGTAAGGATCGTTGGGGCACCATTGATGACTTTCTAACCAGTTCTCTCCATGTTTCCCTGTTCTCTACAGCCCTCTGGCAGTCAGTGAACTCCATTCCTGTCCTCTCTTTGATGTTGTCTTCCCACCTCTTTTTTTGTCTACCTCTTCGTCTCCCCCCTCTTACAATACCTTGCAAGATAGTCTTTGCAAGGCCAGATGATCGTGATACATGACCGTACCACTTCAGTTTATGCTTCTTAACTGTTGTAAGAAGGTCGTCATATGGTCCGATGGCTTGTTTGATCTTGATGCGGATGGCTTCGTTAGTAACATGGTCTTTGTATGATATGCGCAAGATCTTCCAAAAGCATCTCATTTCCATAGCTTGTATCCTCTTCTTTAGATCTGCTGAGAGGGTCCATGTTTCATAAGCGTACAGAAAGATGGACATGACAAGGGAGCGCATCAGCCTTATTTTCGAACTGACAGTGATGTTTCTGTCGCTCCATAAGGGTTTCAACCTTGTTAGTGCTGCTGTTGTCTGTGCAATCCTGGCAAGTATCTCCGGTTTGGAACCCTCATCTGTGATAATTGATCCCAAGTACCTGAAGCTTGTTACTGTCTCAAGTCTCTGTCCATTAACTTTGACCTCTGTGCTGATGCCTTGTGTGTTGTTCGTCATCAGTTTGGTCTTTTTCGGCACTGATCTCCATGCCGTATGATGTAGATGTTTTCTCAAGGCTCTCCACCAAATTGGCTAGTTCTTGTTCATCTCCTGCTAAGCCGTCGATGTCGTCAGCAAAGTGAAGGTTGGTGATAGTCCTGCCTCCAATGCTGACAGTGCTTTGATGGTTTCCTAAAGCATCAGTCATGATCCTTTCCAGAAAAATGTTGAAGAGCGTTGGTGATAGTAGGCATCCTTGTCGAACTCCGACTGTTGTTCGAAACCAGTCTCATATGCTGCTGTTCAAGATGACTACACTGGTGGCATTGTCATATAGGTGTTCAATGGTTCGGACAAGCTTGGAGCCAATGTTGTACTTCCTCATGGTTGCCCATAGGGCCGCATGCCATACCTTATCAAAGGCCTTCTTGAAATCTATGAAGACATGATAAAGCCTTTGCTGATGTTGAAGGTGTTTCTCGCAAAGGATTCAAAGGTTGAAGATCTGTTCACTGGTGCTCCGTCCTGCTCGAAAACCCGCTTGTTCTTCAGCGAAAATCACTTCTGCTTGGGGTTTGAGTCTGTTGAGTAGTATCTTCAACATGACTTTGCTCGGGTGGCTGATGAGGCTGATTGTTCTGTAGTTTTGGCACATCTGTAGGTTGCCTTTCTTGGGAAGTGTGATGATCAGTGACTGAGTCCATGGGGTGGGCCATTCTCCTGTCTGCCAGATCTTGTTGCAGATTGTTGTAAGTGTGGTAATCAAGGCTTCTCCCCCAGCTTAAACCAGTTCTGCTGGTATGTTATCAATTCCAGCTGACTTTCCTTTTTTAAGAGACTACTGCAGCCTCCACTTCCTCACGAAGAATGGGCTAGTCGTCCTCTTCAGTAGTCTGTGAATAATTTAGTACTACTGGGTCCGTTGGTGTTGTGGCTGTACAGTTTTGTGACTAAGTCACAGATCACTAAAAACTGTTTCAAGAAAGCTGTGGCCAGATCAGTAGACTGAAGTATTCACTGTTGTTCTTGTTTCTTATGGAGCAGCACCAGGGTATTTGGTCAATCCACTCGATTGCGTCAGTAGAAGCTAAGTGGTTCTCGGAGATTCTTCTAGTAAATGCAGACATGCAACAGTCATTGACAATGTAGTCAATGGTTTGTTGGTCATGGCCGCACTCGTATCTTGCATTGTCTTCGATGCATCATTTGTGCGTCAGATGCCCGCATCGTGTATGCAGAGTTCTGATGCAGTTGATGGTGGTCCACTGGCATCGAAGAAGTTCAAACCCTGGAGGTAAGGTCCGGGACAAGATTCTTCTGTCTTCTTCACCTCTCTTTCTTTGTGATGTTAGTTTCAAGGAGGGAGGCTGCTTTGGTCCAGAAAATTTGTGATATTGCCTCAGTGTTTTGGTGTTGGTCCATTGTAGGTGTTGGCAGAGGAAGCAAAGGTAATGGACACAGTTGTATTTGCTGGACCTCCAGTGACTGAACAAACCATGTGGCCAGCACACTGTATACAGAACACGTGGGGTGCAGAACAGCACCAACAACTAAAGGTACAGATCACTGAGTTAAAATTAATTTGGTTATTATACCCAGCATAGTAGACTCTCATCATAGGGACTCCCAATGTAAGGAACATTTGCTTAAAAATAATAACTTTGAAATCCCATTCTAGCGTACACAGTTTTATGTACCCATGGATATGAGGTAAGGAACATCGGAAATATGGAATGGTTTGACCAAGTCCCAAACGTATTCCCTGTAGTGAGAGTCTGCAGTAATTACATTTCCAACAATGATTGTCATATTATCATTCAAACTTTAAAAAATATCACCACCTTTTGCCACATCACTATTCCTGTAGAATGTGTTACAAACACTGACTGCTTGGTGAGTTTACCAAAGAACACAGAAGGTACGGTCATTTCATAGACACATGTTTATTAACATAATCCATGGCTATTATTGGTACTCTGATCAGTAATCTACATATATTTTCAGATAGTAAAAGATGGCTTATTTATCAACAAAGGCACATCACCAGATGTTGACAGTTACTCGGCATTCTGGGACAATAAGAGGATATCTCAAACACCCCTGGTGCATGAACTGTCAAAGAGAAACATCACTGACGTCTACATATGTGGACTGGCGTTAGACGTTTGTGTGGGTAAGTTACAGCTTCTTTGTGTGTTGATTTATATTCCTCTGTTCTGTCATCTGTTCATTATCCCATTCCGATTAAAACTTGACTTTCTTAATCTCAGTTTTCAATTATCCTAACATTAGCTGTGTAGTGACTAAATACTTATCACGCAGTAATTTCAGCATGGCATAATGTTTTCCAAAGAAGTTGAGGTGATGTTGATGAAATGTAAAGTGACTGGATAGCGCATAAATAAAATATGTACCTTTACCTTTTCTTGTTTGTTTTTCAGGTCTAACAGCCAAGGATGCGTTGGAGCATGGGTTTCGCACTGTTATCATTGATGACGCATGTCGTGGAGTTGCCGTGTCTGATATAGACAACACCAAGGAACAACTAAGAAAAATGGGAGCCATCTTTGTTGATTCTTGTGAGGTCAGTCATGCTTACTTTTTCACGTAAGTAGTCACTGGCTGTAGTCTGTCCCTATGAGATCATTACCTTGTCATGGTGGGGTAGCTTGCATGCCTCTGTGACACTGCGAGCTGTGCCAGTAGGAGTCTTGTACTCATGGTAGGATCACCCAAACAGGATTGGTTAAGGGGTAGAGGTCAGACCAAATTGATCTCCTGGCCCTCCAGGTTGGGGGTTGACGTTAGGGTTAACAACCCTATCTTGTAAAAAAACACTGTTACAGAAACTTACAAAAGAAACTCAACGGACCCCAGCTACCCAGGAAGCTCGAGGCACAAAGAAGCCGGTATGACCGATACTAGGGAAAGCCATAAGGAAGCTAGTAGCGTGAAGACAAGCCTACTGGATGCAAAAACCAAACTCCAGATTGGGACCTGGAATGTCAGGACAATGTTCGATACTGCAAAAACAGCACAAGTCATAAATGAGATGAAATCATACAAGTTACGCATCCTTGGAATTAGTGAGTCCAGGTGGACAAGTTACGCATCCTTGGGATTAGTGAGTCCAGATGGACAAGTTTTGGCAGACACGTCACTCCGACATGAGAGACAATCTTGTACTCAATGACAACCGCCACATTGCAGGAGTGGCACTAATCCTCAAGAAAGGGATGGAAGGGACACTGATAGAATGGAAACCAGTCAGTGCTAGACTGCTGAGAGCCAGGTTCTTTGGCAAACACAGCAAACTTACGATCATCCAATGTTACTCCCCAACCAATGATGCAGAACTGGAGGAGAAAGAAGCCTTCTACAGCTTGCTACAAGTCGAGAAGGAGAGAGTACCTGCACACAACATGTTGATCATCATGGGCGAATTCAATGTAAAGGTGGCAACATGAATGAGAATGGACCATGGGCAGTCAGGGATGTGGCAACATGAATGGGAATGGACCATGGGCAGTCAGGGATGTGGCAACATGAATGAGAATGGACCATTGGCAGTCAGGGATGTGGCAACATGAATGAGAATGGACCATGGGCAGTCAGGGATGTGGCAACATGAATGAGAATGGACCATGGGTAGTCAGGGATGTGGCAACATGAATGAGAATGGACCATGGGCAGTCAGGGATGTGGCAACATGAATGAGAATGAACCATTGGCAGTCAGGGATGTGGCAACATGAATGAGAATGGACCATTGGCAGTCAGGGATGTGGCAACATGAATGAGAATGGACCATGGGCAGTCAGGGATGTGGCAACATGAATGAGAATGGACCATGGGTAGTCAGGGATGTGGCAACATGAATGAGAATGGACCATTGGCAGTCAGGGATGTGGCAACATGAATGAGAATGGACCATGGGTAGTCAGGGATGTGGCAACATGAATGAGAATGGACCATTGGCAGTCAGGGATGTGGCAACATGAATGAGAATGGACCATGGGCAGTCAGGGATGTGGCAACATGAATGAGAATGAACCATTGGCAGTCAGGGATGTGGCAACATGAATGAGAATGGACCATGGGAAGTCAGGGATGTGGCAACATGAATGAGAATGGACCATTGGCAGTCAGGGATGTGGCAACATGAATGAGAATGGACAATGGGAAGTCAGGGATGTGGCAACATGAATGAGAATGGACCATGGGCAGTCAGGGATGTGGCAACATGAATGAGAATGGACCATGGGCAGTCAGGGATGTGGCAACATGAATGAGAATGGACCATTGGCAGTCAGGGATGTGGCAACATGAATGAGAATGGACCATGGGCAGTCAGGGATGTGGCAACATGAATGAGAATGGACCATGGGTAGTCAGGGATGTGGCAACATGAATGAGAATGGACCATTGGCAGTCAGGGATGTGGCAACATGAATGAGAATGGACCATGGGCAGTCAGGGATGTGGCAACATGAATGAGAATGGACCATGGGCAGTCAGGGATGTGGCAACATGAATGAGAATGAACCATGGGCAGTCAGGGATGTGGCAACATGAATGAGAATGGACCATGGGCAGTCAGGGATGTGGCAACATGAATGAGAATGGACCATTGGCAGTCAGGGATGTGGCAACATGAATGAGAATGGACCATGGGCAGTCAGGGATGTGGCAACATGAATGAGAATGGACCATTGGCAGTCAGGGATGTGGCAACATGAATGAGAATGGAGAGATGTTATGTGACGTTTGTGGGTTGAACAACATGATGATAGGAGGAACCCTGTTCCTACACAAATTGACCACATTATGATCAACGGCAAGTGGCGAGATCTTGTGCGAGTCTTGTCTGTCACATGGCATGAAGAGGATAATTAAGTAAGGAAGTCACTGGCTGGAGATGTGTGGTGGACACGGGTCTGTGTGATGCGTCTAGTGCTGTAGTGCCATGAGTAGTTTGTAGTGCATGCACTTCACACTCTCGCTTTCAGCTGCAGCTGCCAGTTAGCTCCCTCACAGGAGTGAAAAGTGACACAAGTGCACCAGCCTCCCTGCTGGTACATAGCCTCTCCATAGACACGATTCAAGCATAACCTCCTGGTGGTACATAGCCTCTCAATAGACACAATTCAAGCATAACCTCCTGGTGGTACATAGCCTCTCCATAGACACGATTCAAGCATAACCTCCTGGTGGTACACCCTGGCAACTTGGTACCCTACGGCCCCCAGGCTAACATGCTAGAGGTCTACGAGAAGGAAAACTGGGTAGATTGAGCTCATCAGCCTTGGCAGGCAGTTGTTCTAGGAGAAGGAAACCTCTGATTACAAACCATGGGCCACTTTGCCTATCCCAAGTCTGGATAAAGAGCAGGGGTTGGGGTGGGGGCCAATCACCCCTTCCCATAAAAAAATCATGATTATGGAACTGTCTACACCTTAAAGGTATAAATTGGTTCTCTCATAAAATGATGTTCCATATAATGTAAACTATGTCTAATCTGACAACTTAATCACCCATATGTGTCTTAATAAAAACATTGTTTAATACAATTTGACCCTAATCTGTTTGTACCAACTTTGTCATGCAATGCAAGCATGATCCTCTGCCAAAAATATTCAAATTAAAAATAAGAGTCAAATTACATTAACCACTTGTGTTTCAGTGAAACACCTTTGGTCGGTCAAGATGTTAGAATAAATATTGTTTATACTATATAACACCATTTTGCACTATAACGACCAGTCTGTGCACCTTTAGTCTCATCCATGCACGTACTTCTCTTTCTTCTATCACAGTAAACATACCTTTCAGCAATTTACATACCAGGTCAGGAATTGCATTTGGTTTATTCAACAGGTTGCAGATATGGTCAAAGCAGTTGACAGAAGACCAGATCTTGGCTACCAGGCAGCAGTGAACGTCTCTACGGCTGTGAAGATCATTCAAGAAGACAGCAGGACAAACCAGGCAGATGGTCATGAAGAGGATTATGAACAATAATATCAGTGCTAACTCATTCACATCTTCACAATAAAGGTACAAAGTATGATTGTTTGTATCTTGAGATCACACACTATATATATATATATATATATATATATACATATATATATAGTAGGCGAAGGTCGGGTATATTGGACCACTTGTGAACATGGCCCAGTATACCAAAAGAAACTGTCAATGTTGCGCTTTCCACTATTTCATTTGAAACTCGTCAGTAATAGGCACCAACAGGTACAATATGGCAACTATTTGACCAGGCATTTGGGAGAAAATTAGAAATTTGGATTATGGCATACCGGTCCAGTATAGACAACCATTCATCTGTATTGGACCACCTTTTACTTTATATTGGACAGGGTGGTCAGTTCAATAGATCTCTTTGTTGGGTATATTGTATAATTTGTTGGTTGGTTTACGAAATGGGGACGTAGGGAACAACAATCAAAAGTCTCTGTCTCTGCAAGCATTTATGCATTGTATGATGATCTGAAATTCCCGCAAATGCATAATCAATGGATTCATTAATAAAATTGCTAATAGAAAAAACAAGTACTAGTCAACAAAGGTATCAGTATTAGCCTAAGGTATTAGTATCTTCTTGTCATTCTCCATCGTTTCCCCACAGATGGGTTGTCACAGCTCGCAATACCAGTGGTCCAATATACCGCAACGTTGTCCAATATAGCGGATCACACAGTGATGAACCCGTATGTAGATATCTACAAAGCTAATGAAACGTTGCTCTTCAAACCTTCTTCATTCATTGTGTAAAAACTTATTTCACGGCCCATGTGCCTCGGTTAGCTGAAGCCTTACGAACTACTTCCCCGCATCACTTTGTTTACAAACACAAATGTTACACCAGAAGGTGAGAAAACTAATATAATGTTCACCTTTTCGATGTTTTTGCCATTTTACTCTCGATGCACATTTTATTTCAAAGTCAGTCAGGAGATGGAGCCACGTTACCTTCAGTACAGTAGTGAGGGATATATGGCCATGGTCCAGTATAGTGGATAGTCCAGTATACCCGACCTTCCCCTATAAACTATATTTATTCTAACATCATGTTATATAGTGTAAACTATATTTATTCTAACATCATGTTATATAGTATAAACTATATTTATTCTGACATCATGTTGTATAGTATAGATAATATTTATTATAGCATCATGTTATATAGTATAAACTATATTTATTCTAACATCATGGTATATAGTATAAACTATGTCTGTGCTAACATCACACTATATATATATATATATATATATATATATATATATATATATATAAATTATATCTATTCTAACATCTTGACTACCAAGACATGTTTTAATAAACCATATTTTAAAATACTTTCACCAATAATTATCTGTTTAATTGTAACATTCTAGGATGAATATCAAGTTTACAAAAGGTACATAATTTTAATCAAATTTGTCCACAAGAATTTAAAATTGTCGACAGGTGTTTGTGAATGTACTGAATGGCTAGGCTGAGATTCATGAGCAGATAACAGTCAAAATATACTAAAAATTGTGGCTAATTAAAACACACTGGGCAGTCAAGATGTAAGAATAGATATAGTTTATACTATATAACATGATTTCACAACAATGAGACCTGGTACCTTTCAACAATAAAATAACTTACATAATAAAGAAAACATTAACTATTTATACATGGCTATTGTGTGTGAGAACATGCTAATTATAGATGTGTGCACAATACAGTAATGATTTGTAGGGATATTTATACAGGTACAACTGGAGGCCGCACTAATAAAATATAGTTATTCTGTAAGCTGGCAGGAGAAATTAGTACTACAGTCGTGTGGTTAATCTTGGTATAATTATGGTTGGATTCATGAAAGTTGTGTGTTTGTTTCATTAATGATAACAACCAAAACTTAATTATAATCAGTGGTGACTTGTTATAAATTACTATACTTGTTGAACAGTCATGATTATGGTTAAACTGACCAAACAATTGTGACATCGAAGTGAATTGCCTGCTGGTTACACCTTACTGTAGTTAGTGATCAGTGTGCCATATATTCCTTTTCAAATGTGGACCTTTTAGTAAAGAAACAACCAATTTCTGGTTGAATGCTGACCTGCAGATTAGCATTGTTGTGTCACGTGTCATGCATCGGTGAATTACGGTATATTTTGTTACTTTAATGTGCTAACGGTAATTACTATATATAAATCCAAGAATATGTGTTATGCTTGTAGAGATTAGTTACATACTCATACAAGAACATGCACGAGTCCAAAGAAAAACCACAAAATAATCTTGTTGTCGCTGTGACCATGCTGTGCTATTTATACATGTAGTTTATAGTCTCAAAATAATTGATATAGTAATTAACTAGAATGTATTAGTTATTGAATTTAATTTGGATGGCCAAGATGTGCCTAAGTTAGTGTAATGAATACTATACAGCTATCATGTGTCAGATCAAATGTCATGATGTTTTTGCCAATATGATTACAGTTAACATTGTGTTTTTCTTTTGGTAATTCTCTGCAAATTAGTGTTTCTTGCACTAAATGTGATTCTATTGGAAATCTTGTAATCATTTACTGCATATTTATCATGTATTGTTTTAGCATGATATAAAGAATATACTTTTTTCTCTGTCACAAAAACTGTTGATGCATTGTTGATGTGCAGCTATTGATACATTGTTGATGTGCAGCTGTTGATACATTGTTGATGTGCAGGTGTTGAATCATTGTTGATGTACAGCTGTTGATACATTGTTGATGTGCAGCTGTTGATACATTGTTGATGTGCAACTGTTGATACATTGTTGATGTGCAACTGTTGATACATTGTTGATGTGCAACTGTTGATACATTGTTGATGCGCTGCTGTTAATACATTGTTGATGTGCAGCCGTTGATACATTGTTGATGCGCAGCTGTTGATACATAGTTGATGTGCAGCTGTTGATACATTGTTGATGTGCAGCACTAAAACAAAAATCGTACTAAAGTTCACAGTGTTACATACACGTGCCTCTGTATATATATGATAAAGTTCTTCGCGTATTCTATTCAAAAAAGATTTAGCAACAAGATCATTTCTTTAGATCACAAAAGTAGTGTCGTTTTACTGCCGCATGCGATTATATATAAAGTGTGCAATCCGGGATATGATCAACGAACACGCTGTGAATGCACAATACAATGCAATGATTGGATCGAACATCGTAAACTAATTTACCAGGCATTCCCGTTCGCCAACCACAATATACCCAGAGCGACATCGTTGAGCCTACGCAACTTCACAACGTCTTGATCGCTATAATAGCTAGGTACTAAAACATAATGGCTTCTGTGTCAAGAGTAATAGAATGTTTCTTTCGTCACAGCCAACCCTAAAATGGATTGGATGCTACAAAATAAAAAAGTAACGGAGCCACTTCTCAGATATCAATATCTTGAAGTAGACAATACATAAAAGCACTTCGCTACTATTTTTAACTGCATTAAATACATGTTAAATTCTCGTTGTGTATAATGTGTATAACTAAATAAGAAGTTCGATTACATAGCATAGCCCTTATCAATACTTTTTGGTTTCCTACGGGCCTGTTCATAAACACACGCACATACACGCACGCACACACACACACACACACACACACACACACACACACACACACACACACACACACACACACACACACACACACACACACACACACACACACACACACACACACACACACACACACACACACACACACACACACACACACACACACACACACACACACACACACACACACACACACACACACACACACACACACACACATTACACGTATGAATTACACGCATGTAGTCGTAGGCAACAATAAAAAAGTACATACAAATGTGTGATCTATTATCAGAAAAAATATAGATGTAAACAGTAGGCGCAACCATCAGTATGTATTTATCACTTTGCCATAATACTAAAAGGTAGGAATCATTTTGAAAACAAAATAAATTCCTATTTAAAACAGATCGACCATTTTATATGCATATGGATGACACTTCTTTTAAACAGGCCCCTGTCGTAAGAGCATATCCTTCTATTTTATACATTATATGCTCGCGCATGAAACGTCATAGAAGAAAAAGAAATAACAGATAGTAGGCAGATATACATCATATAACCGGAAGGGTAGATAGAAAAAAGTTAAAAAGAAGAAAAAGGACCGAATGAAAGAAAAGCAAAGATTGTTTGACAGCATAAGTCATAACTGGTTCGATGTAAAAGCGGCGGCAAGAATACTCATTCGGTACCAAATATCGATTGATCTTCTTATTTCTCATAATAAATATGCGCATATTAATGTTGTGTTGGAATCGCCTTCCAATGACAATCTTTCTTGATGTTTTGGTTTGTCAGTGTTTGTTGCGTCACAAACTCCCCACTACTATTTCGTGAACGATTAATTATACAAGCCGGACAGTTGTGTTACATAAAGGCAAATGGGCTTTGCGATTAATAAGAATGCGGTGACATTAAATCAGAAGTCCATCAGCAGACTGTATGTGCCAGTTTGTGTGGGAACATTAACGTGTATGAGAGAACATTTAACCTTTCCACTGATGGGGAGCGTCGAGCATTGATTTTGTGGTTTTATCCTTCGTCGTTCACTTGTTGACGTAATCAAACATGTATGTTGTCAATCTGTTCTCAGTTTAAAGATGCAGGCCCGCCCAAAGGGTTTTGAAAAGGAGGTTCGGGCGTACACAATCAGCCGGGGATTTATGGGATGATTTCCGAAAAAAAATTGGTTAAATCAAAGTCTCTCAAAAAGTGGGGTTCGTCCGAACCCTCCCCCAAGGACGGGCATAGAATGTACAACGATTTTAATGTTTAACTGATGCGGGTTTCATATAATTAACATGCCCAAATGTTCTATAAACATCGATCTGAAAGTTCATCTAAATAAACAGTGTCGTACTTCACGTTTGAAAGGTTAAATGTTCTCTCATACACGTAAATGTTCCCACACAAACTGACACATACAACCTGCTGATGGTCTTCTGATTTAATGTTACTGGGTTAATGCATTCTTATTAATCGCAAAGCCCATCTGCCTTTGCATGTAACACAACTATTCGGCTTGTATAATTAATCATTCATCAAATAGTAGTTCTGGTGAAGAGATCGAGTGCGTCATACCAGAACCAAGTGTTTATCTTGTGTGCCTTATACAGTGACGTGTACTCGTTATTAGTAGTGTGGATAACGAAAAGTGGAGTCGCAAAAAATTCCATATTGATTGTGATAAATCGGTAGTGAAAATTAGCTTATTCTTGAGGTGAGTACTCTACAAAAGTACTCTGTTAAAGTACTCTACTAAAGCATGTATCTGGTTTTGTATACTGTACCGAGTGATTTGTTTCAAATAAATATTTGCATTGACTCCCGAAGGGAACCTACAAATTTCAACATTAACACGGGTTCTCCGAGGACACCCTCTCGCCCTATACCTGTTCACCGTAGTCTTTGACTACACCGTAATAATTGAAAACAGAGAAGGACTAATCCTAACCACACGCAGAAGCACCAAATATCCAGCCTCCCATCTCTCTGACCTGGATTATGCCAATGACATCGCACTGTTTGCTGACACAATGCAAGAAGCAGAACTTTTACTTTATAAAATACAAAATCCACTGGACTATTTTTCAGTCCAAGCAAAACAAAATACATGCACATCAACCCGTCTGCTAATGATAGTATGTATTCATTAGATGGGAGTCAAATTGAGAAAGTAGAGGATTTTGAATATCTCGAATTCTAGACAAACTCACAACATGACATCCTGTGTAGAAAAGCCCAGGCATGGGCAGCAGTTCACGCCCTTGACAAAGTTTGGAGAGCGCCCATCTGCAGACTCACAAAACTGAAGATTTTCAGGACGACGGTTGAACCGATCCTGATATATGGATGCGTTTCATGGTCGCTAACACAAACAGTACAAAATGCACTGGATGGCACCTACAGAAGAATGCTGCAGAAAGCTCAACACGTGTCATAGCGCCATCACATGACCAACCAAGAACTGCATGGCTCCCTCCCACGGATCACCACCCTCGTGAGACAACGGCTTCTTCGTCCGGCAAGTCATGTAGTGCGTCATGACGAAGCAGCCAGCAAAGTCCTGCTCTGGAAGCCCGATGGCCCTCGGAGAAGAGGTCGACCAACAACAACTCTGCAAAACATCCTAGAGAAAGACACGAACCTCAGCGGGACAATTTACTAACTGCATTGAAGAACTGAAACCACTGGAAGGAAATCATCTCGTCACCACATTAAGTGGATGACATAAATAAGTAAGTAAATATTTAGTTTGAAGTTGTATTTGTAATGTTGCAATTTACTGTATGGTTTCCGCTGACAAACAACGACACATTGAGAAATATCACAGATAAAGAAATTGAACGGCCCCATGGAAACAGTTCTCGTCGTCTCATTCAAATCCGCCACTTTATTCCACATAGGTAGGTTCTCTTGTGCAATAACAAATTCATGATTAGTTAAAATAAAATAAATATTAGCATGTTAACCATATCAATTATATGCAGCTGTAGTGTGCATGGGTTTTGTACAACATGACTCATATTCTTAAGAATTGTAGGCCTGACATGTATTATATTCCAAACTATATTGCAATAAAACACACTTAGGCAATCTTTGTATTTCCCGGAATACTCAAGTCAGGAAGAACTGATATTGAAGGTATTCCAGCTAAATAAGGATATTCTTATATAACACCACATCAGCCACGCCTGTTGAGTTTGTGGCGTGAGGCGGTCCGATCTTTGCAATCTTCACGCCAGACTTAGAATATGTGACAAATTGTGTGTCTTTTGATTACGACTGGGTAGGAACGTGTCATGACTAACACTATCACAGCCAGTTTATTTATATTTGACCTGATACGTTTTTAAAATGATAAGTGAACTCCCTAAGGAAATTCCACAGAAGCGCGCGTCACACACACGCGCGCGCGCACGCACGCACGCACGCACGCACGCATAACAAACAATTGTGAATGGAATATAAATTATTGAATGGAATATGAAATGGCACTATATATGTAATGCGGGTTCTACTTGATCGAATGATACACACACGTACGCACTCATGCACACAGGCACGAACATCCACATTTCAATGAATCGTGCGATATTTATTGTTTTCTCAACTAGGGCTGTGCCATGAATATTTAACAAGATTGCCATCCAAGGCAAATTATTCAAACAAGTGGACACGGAAGCCATTGACTTTTCGAAAGTCCAATTTTTTTTAAATTTATGTATCGTTCTGAGATATGTGTTACTATTGTTTTTAAACACATTCACGCTAGTGCGCTAGGCTTCACATGTGAAACAAACCGTTCATACGCTGTGGTTAAATAAATAAATTTCTTTCAGTAATTGTCAGCACACAACTCGGTGGCTGAGCCATCTGGGCGCCCTAGGGTTGTTAAGTTGTAACAACGTGTCCCAATATAAGTGCAATAAATTTGCAACCTCGTAATGGCAACCTCGTAATGGCGTACTAGTTGAAAGAGACAAACTTGCGCGATGCAAATACGTGATCGGACCCAACTGGCATCGAATTGAACTAATGAAGTCAATGTTGAAAACGATAGAACGTGTTCTATTCTGCTCTCTAAGTGCTTTCGACGAGCCTCGCTGTGAAATGAACAGGCAGTGACGTTGCAGGCAACATTTTGGATGAAGGCGACACTGAAAATTAACGAAGCCAAAAGTGCAGTTTAATTCGTCGTCAATTTAGTTCGATCAAATGTTTATATTGGCAATAGTGTCTCTTTCAATAAAGTTCAACATCGACGTCGATTACCTAATGTAAACACGGCTATGCTTCAACAGCGGATTGTTATCAGTCACATTGGGCTCAACATTGACATCGATCTAGGTCGACAGGTGTAAACAGGCCTTTAGACTTAGAGGTTAACGTGGACCATTTACTTTCAAAACTTTACGCAGTGGCAGAGCCAACATAATTCACTCCACTCATCCAGTTGTTTATTTTATAACAGCATATTTGTTGTTTGAAATTGGGATTAAGATGGACCAAAAATCAATACGATCGTATGCACTTCGTGGTCGCCCGCGTCTCTACCTACCTTCAGCAGTATATGTTTAGAAAATATGTGATTCCGAGCGTGGGTACAAGGTACACATGTCCATACACGTACGTGTGTACAAGGTACACATGTCCATACACGTACGTGTGTACAAGGTACACATGTCCATACACGTGCGTGTGTACAAGGTACACATGTCCATACACGTGCGTGTGTACAAGGTACACATGTCCATACACGTGCGTGTGTACAAGGTACACGTGTCCATACACGTGCGTGTGTACAAGGTACACGTGTCCATACACGTGCGTGTGTACAAGGTACACATGTCCATACACGTGCGTGTGTACAAGGTACACATGTCCATACACGTGCGTGTGTACAAGGTACACGTGTCCATACACGTACGTGTGTACAAGGTACACGTGTCCATACACGTGCGTGTGTACAAGGTACACATGTCCATACACGTGCGTGTGTACAAGGTACACGTGTCCATACACGTGCGTGTGTACAAGGTACACATGTCCATACACGTGCGTGTGTACAAGGTACACGTGTCCATACACGGGCGTGTGTACAAGGTACACGTGTCCATACACGTGCGTGTGTACAAGGTACACGTGTCCATACACGTGCGTGTGTACAAGGTACACATGTCCATACACGTGCGTGTGTACAAGGTACACGTGTCCATACACGTGCGTGTGTACAAGGTACACATGTCCATACACGTGCGTGTGTACAATGTACACGTGTCCATACACGTACGTGTGTACAAGGTACACGTGTCCATACACGTACGTGTGTACAAGGTACACATGTCCATACACGTACATGTGTACAAGGTACACGTGTCCATACACGTGCGTGTGTACAAGGTACACGTGTCCATACACGTGCGTGTGTACAAGGTACACGTGTCCATACACGTGCGTGTGTACAAGGTACACGTGTCCATACACGTGCGTGTGTACAAGGTACACGTGTCCATACACGTGCGTGTGTACAAGGTACACATGTCCATACACGTGCGTGTGTACAAGGTACACGTGTCCATACACGTGCGTGTGTACAAGGTACACATGTCCATACACGTGCGTGTGTACAAGGTACACGTGTCCATACACGTACGTGTGTACAAGGTACACGTGTCCATACACGTGCGTGTGTACAAGGTACACATGTCCATACACGTGCGTGTGTACAAGGTACACGTGTCCATACACGTGCGTGTGTACAAGGTACACATGTCCATACACGTGCGTGTGTACAAGGTACACGTGTCCATACACGTACGTGTGTACAAGGTACACGTGTCCATACACGTACGTGTGTACAAGGTACACATGTCCATACACGTACATGTGTACAAGGTACACGTGTCCATACACGTGCGTGTGTACAAGGTACACGTGTCCATACACGTGCGTGTGTACAAGGTACACGTGTCCATACACGTACGTGTGTACAAGGTACACATGTCCATACACGTACATGTGTACAAGGTACACGTGTCCATACACGTGCGTGTGTACAAGGTACACGTGTCCATACACGTGCGTGTGTACAAGGTACACGTGTCCATACACGTGCGTGTGTACAAGGTACACGTGTCCATACACGTGCGTGTGTACAAGGTACACGTGTCCATACACGTGCGTGTGTACAAGGTACACGTGTCCATACACGTACGTGTGTACAAGGTACACGTGTCCATACACGTGCGTGTGTACAAGGTACACATGTCCATACACGTACGTGTGTACAAGGTACACGTGTCCATACACGTGCGTGTGTACAAGGTACACGTGTCCATACACGTGCGTGTGTACAAGGTACACGTGTCCATACACGTGCGTGTGTACAAGGTACACGTGTCCATACACGTGCGTGTGTACAAGGTACACGTGTCCATACACGTGCGTGTGTACAAGGTACACGTGTCCATACACGTGCGTGTGTACAAGGTACACGTGTCCATACACGTGCGTGTGTACAAGGTACACGTGTCCATACACGTACGTGTGTACAAGGTACACGTGTCCATACACGTGCGTGTGTACAAGGTACACATGTCCATACACGTACGTGTGTACAAGGTACACGTGTCCATACACGTGCGTCGGCGTCGCCGATTTTAATATGCAGCGTTAGCGAAAACGTAAGATGATATGGGACAACCAAACACATTTCAATGCACTTCTAATATGTGAAAGAGGAATAAACACAAACAAGTATTTAATGGAAAGCGTAATATATATGCATATATATTATATAGAGTAATACATACATACATACATGCATACATGCATACATACATGCATACATGCATACATACATACATACATACATACATACATACATACATACATACATACATACATACATACATACATGCATACATTCATACATACATGCATTAATACATATATGCACATATGCATGTACGCACGTACGAAACAGACAGACAGACAAACAAATATCCAAGTGTCTGAGTGTTCGACAGAGGGCGGACGTGTCACACGCCATCCATCACAAAGGTGTGACAACAGTTTGTTGACCGTCCTTATTCGAACTCGTAGACCTTCTACGGGTCTTCACCGCTCTGTCCGTAGCTTTATCCACGTCGCCTGGTACCAACCCGTTCATGTGACCAACACGTGACCTGCACGCTGGCAGCACGTTGCGGATGAGCGCGATAGCAAGCAAGGCGAGAACTGTTGACCCGAGCAGGATGCCGAAGATTCCAAAGAGCGCGTAGTTGAGGGGGTAGTAAGTGGCCGGGGCGTATTCCAACGCATCTAATGAGGACGGAACATAACAAAGCAAACGTTAAATAAACTCAAATATTTTTTATCAGCAAAACGCGTTATAGGAACTAATTAACGCGACACTAGATTCCAAATTTTCAGGAGAAATCTTGTGTTCTTGTGTTATTTATAAAAAAAACCTTGTTTGACCAATTCCAGTATATGGGCCTACGTACTTGCTCATGGAGCTTCGCACGCGCCGTGCATTACCTCACCAGATGAGCTTGGAAAGAATGCATGATAATTATCATGCACGATTATTTAAGAAATACAGCGAAATAACCATCAAAATGGCGGCCAGTAAAACAGAACGTTAAAAACGACGAAAAAAAAAGTTTAACGGAGGAGGGTGTAAAATTTATTACAGAAGCTCCACCTTTCGGGACGCTCCAGAACTCCATCTTGAAGCCTCTCTCGGTTTCACTCGAGTCGGAACTAAACGTCACGAGAACAGTTTTCTTGGTGCCTGTCATCACGTTTTTTTGCACCTTGTCCCCGCACCAGTGTTGAATGCTTCGTGACCATACGTTATCACCTGGCGAACACAGGTACCAAAATATAGTCACAATAATCACACCATATGAGAGTAGCAACACAACATACAATCACTGTATTTGACGTTTTCTAAGGTACGAGTTCTCCCGCTAGTGACCATACGGACCGTACTTGTCCCTCCACCAGTTCCCCGAATACTGTTTCCGATTACAGGAATCTCCCGATGTTGTAATCAGAAAAATACACAAAACTTTTACGTGAACATAAACTGGTTTAAATGACACAGATAAAGGCCGGTTTACATGAGCAATTTTTTCCGACTATGTCGTACGACACAATCGGACGACAATTAATTTACAGAAACGTGAGTTTTTTAAAGAAGGAAGCCAAAAACACGTATTTCATCTCATGACCAGCTAAAACGTGAGATGGATACCACCACGTACCGTCTCGCATATCAACATAATCTTCCTGACAAGTGGCGCTATCGCGAATTCTCGAGTCGACGATCCGAAACCGTATCACCTCATAATCAGTGGTGACCTTGATCATCCAACGGCACAGGATGTTGCTGTCAGTAATAATCGACAGTGATTCCAAAGCATATTGTATTGCATTGATTGATTCTAACTTGAGACTGATTGTAAATAGTAATATATTGATGTACTATGGTTATTTGTCTTGTTTTGTGAATGCCCATTTTTGCGTGATAAGTTCAGTTTATGTTTTAATAAGTAGTGTGCAATGAAAGAGAGGTTTTTGCTCATTAACATAACTGAACATATGTTAAATAATGCAAGATTGTGTATGTTTATAAATTCATGCTGACACAATAGTTTTAGTAAACGAAATATTCCAAAAAGCTAGGCCTTACATAAAATGCCAGTAGTGTGTGAAAAGTGTTGTACTGATGTCGTGAATTTGATTTTTGTGTGAGATGAGAAAACAGAAGTTAATGAACTGTGAACTCGTAACTATGTACCGTAACGAATCGATTTAACAATAGTACAACATACACGTTTGGTGTTTTCGGTTTAATTATTTTTTATAATCCTCGAATGTTTCTGTTTTCGCCGAAAGAAACTATTAGTGCTCCATAATCTCAATAGCCAATCGCAATGCTTGAAATGTGAATCAAGTGTAAACGAAATTCTGAGTGAAAGGAATGTAGAACTTTCTTACTTGTGGTAATTGTTTGGGTAGTTGGGTGACGTCAGAATATTTCTCTTCGTTGTGGCTATCAGAATCAATGTCTCTCCATCGCAATTAGCTGAAAAAAATACAAAAATAACATCCCTAAGATTCAACCTATTTTGATGTTCAATCTAGTCAGCCAATCAGCCACACTTTTTTTGAGTGGGAGACGAATATGGAAGAATGCTTCCAGTAGCGGGAAATTCTTCCCCCATAACGCTGCTTGCTGTGTGTGTGTGCGTGCGTGCGTGCGTGCGTGAGTGCGTGCGTGAGTGCGTGTTGTGTGCGTGTGCATGTAATGTTCGTGCTAAGCACGGGGGAAAGGTTCCGGTAAGATTAATATTATAGTAAACCAAAGGTCAACATCTAGCCTATAAAAAAGTATTTTCTATGATTTGTTTTAGATATATCTGAAATATAACGGCAACATGTTATTCTTGCTTCCTGTTATAAATATAACGGCAACATGTTATTCTTGCTTCCAGTTATAAATATAACGGCAACATGTTATTCTTGCTTCCAGTTATAAATATAACGGCAACATGTTATTCTTGCTTCCAGTTATAAATACATGTTATTTGACGGATCCCGCATAAAACACGGAAAGATACTCAAATAATGCAGAAACGAGATTTGAGCAAACGACAGGGAAACTGGTCATGTAACAGTAAAACGGATAAACAACCAAAACGTCGCCCTCGGTGCTCAACTGTTTCTTTGTGATATTCTCGACGTTTCAGTCTACGGTCATCATCCGCAGTTGCTGACGTTTCCCGAGTGATCCCAAATCAATGCAATGGCGTCCAATTTTGTTCTTTCTCCTATTCTATTGCTTCAACCTGTACGTATAATAATAATCAATATTTCTAGACCGGTCACAAGTAATGTGGGTACAATATGGCACGAATCAATTATTGCCGCAGTTGTTACTGCTGACGTCACGCGTAGAGTCGGTTATTGATATTGATACGAATTATTAGCTAAAAATAGTTGTACTGACATTCGCTATGAAAGCGACTGCGGCACCATTATTACGTGTTGTATAATGTAATCCGTAGATATATTGATGCTGGGAGAATAACAGCCCACATACTGTTATTACGGAAAACAGCATTGCACAGCTATAGACTATGTCCTTTATTTATTTTACTTCACTTACCGTTCTTTCTGGACAAAAAGAAAAATAAATGTATGTGAAACGTATTGAAATTGTAGTCCCAGTAACCCAGTAATATCTGGCGTAAATACAGCTTGCACGCACGCACGCACGCACATACGGGTATGAAACCAAATAAAACAGTAGCATAGCCACTTTAACATTCTCAGATATAAGTAAATATAACAGCACAACGTTAATATTTCCCCCATTGCATTAAATACATGTTAGTAAATGTTTATAACTAAAACATTTGATTACGTAAAAAATTATAGGAATTGCTCTGGAGTCAGTAAACCGAGACGCTTCGAGTGACCTGAATAGCCAACGAACTAACAAACGTATTCATGAAGGAGCTTCCAGCCAACGGTAACATCAGCGTCGACTTGGACGCCAAAGGGAAGAGGATAGGGAAGACCAAAAACAACATGGAGATGGGGGGAGGTTGTGACATATATTAAATTATGTTAGATTAGCTTTGAACATTTCGGTTCTTAATATTACGTTGACATTACATTTCGAACGTTAATTAACGGGTCACCATCTACCCAAAATGAATAAAATTATTTGTATAATAAGTCAGGGTCATGGGTTAACAATTGTCATTGATGAGCAGTTGCCAGTGCATTTGGGTTGGGTTCAGGCTTTTCAATTCTTCAAAGGATGCTGAATGAAACCAGTATAGAGGTCCAATGTATATACTCCAGACGAACGAAGCTGAGAATATTATATCTGAGTTCAACTATATGGCTCAGAATGCTTGAGCATGACAGAAAAGGATCTTCGACAAATGTCACACTTCCACACCAAATTCTTTTCAAACATAATACGAATATTCTGGCCACAAAAAAAATTATCAAAAAAGAACTATGAAAACTAATTCCACAAAATAAATAAATTACTTGCTCCGCACAAGAAGATGAAGATGAATCGGCCACTTTTGTGACAGGGGGATGACAAAATAGCCAAATCAGCCTTGAGATGAAAAACGTGGGCGACCAAAAACAACACATATAAGAATTGTGTATGGGAATGTGTGGGGAATGTGTATGGGAATGTGTGGGGAATGTGTGAGGAATGTGTGGGGAATGTACTCTACCTCAGCTGGGACTGCTAAGTAGACAAAGAGGGGAAGTATTGTCTCTACTTTAGGCGTCTGTAGGAAGGAGTGGTTAGGAAAGAACGTCAATTTCCAACACTGTAACATGAAAGTCGAATGATTAGACTCGGGAATCTACACATTTACTCAATTTAACAAAGAGACGCCCGGTGAACTTTGGTCATCGAAACCTTGTTAATATATGTTGCAGCTGGAACGCTTTCATTGTTATTATCGTGATAACAACACTAACCGTTATTATTGTTATTATTTGGGAAATATTCAGTACGATGTACGTATAAAGTCACTAACCTTTAGCAAGCGCGTTATGAAGACACACAAATATCCAGAGCTCGGCCAGGCGGAAAATCATTGCAGTCGAGCACTATAAATAGAAAGTAAAGGTAAGTTCTTATGTAGCGTAGAGTTTAGTCCGTATGACCGTTCAGGGCGCGCTACATTTCATCCCCTGGTAGACCTGTTCATTCGAACACAAACTCGACTTGTCTTGAAAGGATTCAGCCACGCCGCAATTACATCGCGAAAATAAATTACTCATTCGTTTATATCCACCACTGTCTATAGCCAAGAAGCGTACCAGCAACTGTTTTGTGCTTGTATATCAAAATATGACGTTTTAGCAATGGACATATGACATAACTGTGCCTATGATTTCTATTTCACAATACACAAACAGTGGCATGATGGTGGCACATGTTATCATGGTGGACACCAACAAGTTATGTTGACTGCGGCGTAGTGGGCATACAGGGCTTTCCTAGATTATATTTTATTATTTTAAATGCAAATTAAAAATAACTAATAGACATAGACGCATATCGTTTATAGCCAAATGTAGCCCAATGCAGTGAGTTTATGTGTACACTGTTTTCTTTTCATGTGTATTTCCCGTTAGCACAGTAATTCCTACACACGTAAAAATGAGACGGTGCAAGTCAGTGACCCTAATGCAGCGTAATTAATGGCGACAGTACGATGTGGAATCATCGTCGAAACCAACTATTTGGGCGTGGTTGTTGGAGACTCAGTGTGGCAGTGTGTTCAAGACGACTATATGTCATTGATAAGCGTGTCAATCAGGTGCGCGAATCGTTTCATCGCAGCCCACGAAAATCGCTTCGGCATGCGTCGAAATAACTCAACGTGTCAAAAACAACCAAGCCCCGTATCATTCACCGACGGCTTTGTTTGCTCACAGGCTGAAGTTGGCACGGACACTGCACCTAAATGACCGACCGTAGCGCCAGGCATTAGCACGGCGCCTGCCAGCCGCACGACGCACTGAGCCTTCTCTTGCACGGCCGTCATTTGCTGTTTTCGGTGTTAGGCCTACTCTACTCATTGACAGACACGTGAAAGAGAAACTGTATGAAAATAAACTAATTGAATCGGGCTACAAAATTATGCAAACTGCATGTTTCTGTATAGGTATATATATTTATGTAAAGCTAGGAAAGAAAATTTCGGAACACCCTGTATGTTTATGCCGATTGTATACGGGTTGTCGTATCGACTGCATATTTGAGGCATGCTGGTCGGAGTCCATACAGCGCTAACACACATCAATTCGTGTGCAAACGAAGAACGAAAGGTCGTATTAACTATCAGCGACACGGTCTGTTTAACGTGTATGGTTTGCGTGAGCGGTAGTTACGTGAAAACAAGGTATTGCGCGGAACAAATATAATGCAATTTTAAATGGTTTTTATATCGATTATATTGATTATTCTTCTAGTTTTTTTTACGTGAATAGCTTCTGCCATGCTGTTATGGCGTTGTGTCGTCTATTTAACATCATGCATAAACCTAAGCCTGACTGTTGTATAATTCTAAGGGTGGGTGGGTGAGTGGGTGGGTGAGTGGGTGGGTGGGTGGGTAGGTGGCATTGGTGGCTGGGTGGGTGGGTGGGCTTGTGGGTGGGTGGATGGGTGGGTGGGTGGGTGGGTGGGTGCGTGCGTGAAATGAATGAATAGGACACGCATATATGATAGTGACAATAGTCGTTCAACACCAAAAGTTAACACATCGACACACTTTATCGTTACCCCCCGTACACCTCGCATTCTTTACTTATGTTCAAACGTACGAGCACAGTGAGACAATCTTACAATATATAATATATATTGTCGGGCGAAGGGCAATACACGATCATGTTTACAAACGCATACAACTGAACCGTCTGACGTAGGGGAACTACAACTTCCATAACCGTACTTTAATACATACCCATTGTTTGGCGAGCACCTTCACTCTGTCACGGTTTTCTGTCCCCGGCAATCACCTATATGAAGCTTATTCGGAATTTCGCAGTCGCTCGACAGCTGCTGAATCACGTGTTCCGGAAGTTACGTCAATTGCCATAACCGCGTTTAATTTGCATTCACGACTACTGGCGAATAAATGAATATCGATTTTAAGTCAACCTGCTGGCATTGTGGTAAATTCTGATCTCGTCGCCTTTTCACTAACCGTATCCAATATTTCATTTACACATTTGGCTCAATAAAACAAATCCATTGGATACGGGCGGAAATCGTTGCTTTTCGACCGTACTGCATTCAATCACTGTCAAGTGCCAGTGGGCGATTTAATGTCATGCGGCTGGACGACTTCTCAGTTGAATGCTTCACAGTATGGCATTTTCTTATTCATGGGTCAGTTGCAGGCTTGTTAACAAATGCAAATGCATTTAAATGCGCATTTGAATGTTGAGCATTTGAATGCGGATTCAAATGCCTCCATAAAATGTTTAATGCATTTGCATTTGAATGCGACCCACAACATTTGATTTGTCAAAAGCACAATCAAATGCATGCGTAATTCTTTGAATAATTATTATTGTTAGATTCACTTTGACAAGTTCACAACATGCCATTGGAAAAATTGCTCTGTAGTGAGCAGTATCCTCAGCAGATTACGAAATCATTGTCTGACCTGTGAATCCACTTTCACAGCGTGCTCTTTGAAAAAGTGCTCTGCAGGTAAATGGTCAACTGGTCAATGCCTGAGCTGTTATTCACACAACGTCAAAAGACCAACTGGCCTATAGGTTGATGGCTTCATTGAAACAAATCAAACAATCCAGACAAATGACTCCCTTGGGTTGTGTTGGCACTGTTGGGGTGGCAGCTCATTGGGGGAGTAAACATTAGCAATGCCAGCCCTGAATATTTACACCCAGATTTAACAAGATTTGCCATCCAAGCCAAAGGCCCAGATGGCAAGTGGACAAGGAAGCCATTGGCTTATCGAGAGTCCAACAATGTTCATCTACTTATAGCCCGCCCTCCTGAGATACGTGTCAACCTTGTTTTTAAACATATTCACGCTGCTAGCAGTTACACAATCTGTAGACAATTTGTTCCATTCATTTATTGTCCTCTGTGAGAACGAGTGCTTACTGATGTCCAATCTACATTGATCCTTTACTAATTTTACATCTTGTCCTCTAGTTCTGCTATCCTTCTTGAGTGAGAAAAACATATTTCTATCAATATTTTCATACCCATTCAATATCTTAAAAACTTCAATCTGATCCCCTCTTAACCTCCTTATTTCTAGAGTTGTTAAACCACATTCTTTCAGGCGTTCTTCATAACTAAGGTCTCTCAGTTCTGGAATCATTTTAGTTGCTCTCCTTTGTATGCGTTCAAGCGTATCTATATCCTTCTTACGATATGGTCTCCATGCTTGTATACAGTATTCTAAATGAGGTCTAACTATTGCTTTATAAACAGCTATAATTAACTTTTTTCCCTTGTATGTTATGTTTCTTCTAATCAATCCAATAATTTTATTACCCTTTGAACCTGCAATACTACACTGCTCTGAAACTTTCATATCAGCGCTTATTGTAACTCCTAAGTCCTTTTCTTTTACAGTAGTACCCAGAACAGTATCTCCCATTTTATAGTTTACATTCAAGTTCCTATGTCCTGTATGTAGGCATTTACATTTCCCAAAATTGAACAACATCTGCCATTTCTCAGACCATTTCACTAATCTGTCTAGATCATTTTGTAAATGTTGTTTATCACCATCAGTATTAATCTTTCGAAACAGTTTTGTGTCATCCGCAAATTTCAGTACGTTACTTCTTATACTGTCGTCCAAGTCATTGATATAAATTAAGAATAATATAGGTCCTAATACTGATCCTTGAGGTACCCCACTCAAAACCGATTTCCAATTTGAAACTTCTCCATCTACTACAACTCGTTGTCTTCTGTCAGTCAGCCATTGTTCTATCCAGTCAGTTATGCTATCCCCGATACCATGGGCTTTTAATTTAAGTAGTAATCTTTGATGTGGCACTTTGTCAAAAGCTTTCTGAAAATCTAAGTAGATAATATCTACTGGCGATCCCACGTCTATCCACTTAGTGATTTCTTCCAAAAAACATAACATATTTGTTAAGCATGACCTCGCGTTAAGGAATCCATGTTGAGATGAATTTAATAATTTATGCTTAATGAGGAAGTCCACCATATGGTCTTTAATTAACCTTTCTAATAATTTACAAATCACTGACGTTAAACTCACTGGTCTGTAATTCTCTGACTTATTTCTCGAAACCTTTTAAAATAATGGTATGATGTTTGCTTCTTTCCATTCAAACGGAACAACTCCCTCTTTTAATGACAAGTTGAATACTCTTGCAAGTGGTATACTGATTTGTTCTACTGTTTCCATTAGTACTTTTGGAGGAATCCCATCCACTCCCGGTGATTTGTTATCCTTCATTGCCTTTATCTTCTTAGCTACCAATTCTGGAGTTAAAACTAACGGACCTAAATAGTCAGAATCAGTCCCCTGAAATTTAGCATCAGCAACTGGTAATGAACTAATATCTTCTTTGGTAAACACTGAACTGAAGTAACCATTTAGGTCTTCTGCCATTAAAAACCCCTGTGATATTATATTTCCAGCTCTGTCTTCTAGAGGTCGAACCTTGTCTTGTACGTTTTGTTTACTCCTGACATATGCATAAAAACTCGTGCTGTATTTTTTTATGTTAATGCTAGTTTTTGCTCATAGCTTCTTTTAGATTGTCTGATTTCAGTTGTAGCTGCATTAAGTGCCTCTTTGTATTTTGCATAGTCTTCGTCCTTTCTGGTACGCCTATAAACCCTCCACATAGTTTGTTTTAGCATTATTTTTCTAATAGCCTCTTTTGACAAGTGTTTCTTTCTACACCGTTTTCCTTGTTTTTGGAAGGGAACAAATTTATCGATGATACTCTCAATTTCATATTTTAGAATATTCCAACATTCAATTGCGGTCTTATTCATCAGCATGTTATTCCAATCTAGCTTTGCTAAGTATTTTTTTATATCTTTGTAGTTACCTTTGTGGAAGTTTCTCTTGTACGTTTTCTTATTTTTACTCTCTGATTTCACATTGATGTCAAAATGTATTTGATTATGGTCACTATTACCCAATGGTTCAAATATTTTTACATTGTCCACTAATTCTTTTTGTGATGACAAAACTATATCCAATACATTTTCTCCCCTGGTTGGTTCTAGTACGTGCTGAGAAAGAAAGTTATCCTGGATTAAAATAGAAATTGTTGGTCCTCAATCCCTGTGCTCTCTAGAGAATTCCATTGTATGTGTCCATGGTTAAAATCTCCCATTATGATACATTCCCCTTTACTAACTTCCTTTATAGCGTTTTTTATTTTTGTGTTGTCCTCTTCGTTTATGTTTGGACTTCGGTAAACTAATCCAATGGTTAATTTTGAATTTCCTGAAACAATTTTGCACCAAACAGCTTCATCGCAATCTGCTTCCCTTTCTAGTTTTATTTCATAAGCCTGAATAGATTCTTTAACATATAAAATAACTCCCCCGCCCCTTCTTCCTATTCGATATTTCCTAAACATTACATAACCTGTGAGTCCTAATTCAGCATCTGTTATATCTATGTTGTCCCATGATTCAGTTATACCAGTTATGTGAGGGTCAATATCTTCTACCATAATGTTTAATTCGTTTTTCTTATTTACTATGCTCCTTGCATTTAAACATACGCATATAACCTTTTTCAGAGATGTTTTTCGGATGACTTGATATTGGTTTATATGTGCTAGTGGCCTCTTGTTCTGCTTGAGACACCTCTAGGTAACCCCCTGCACTTCTAGTTTAAAGAATGTTTACTTCCAAAAATATTTGTCATTGTACCCAAGTCACTATCTACTGCTGCTGAAAGTTTGTCCGCGAATACTGCCGCCCCCTTTCCACTTAAATGAAGCCCATCCTTCATGTACATATCAGCCCTCCCAACAAAACTTCCCCATAAATCCACAAATCCAACTTCCTCTTCCCTACATAACTTCTTGACTAACATGTTAATTGCCATCCCCCGACAATTTCGATATTTGTGACCCCTCCTGCCCATTACAGGTAAAATCCTTGACAGTATTACCTGCTCAACCCGCGTCTGTTTTAGTGTTCTCACCAACTGCCTATATTTCCTAACTATGGCAGTTGTATCCTCCCTCTCTACGTTATTTGTCCCTACGTGTACTAAAACAGATCCACCCTTACCCGAGCCTACGATGTTTTTTACCCTTTCAGTTATCGCCTCTATTTTGGCTCCAGGCAAGCAGACCACCACATCATCTCCTTTGTTTAAGACTCTGCCGGTCTTCCTAACTATCGAATCCCCCACAAACACCCTCGCTCTCTTCCTCACCCCCTCTATCACTACTGCAGAATAACTCTTCCTTTCGATCCCCTCCATCACATTCTGTCCTGACCCCTTCCCTCCTGTCTCCTTCGCTCCTGTCTCCCCCACTTCCCACTCCTTTGCTCTTGTCTCTCCCACTCCCCTCTCCTTCACTCCGGTTGTTTTCCCTCCCGTTTCCCCCACTCCCTTCTCCTTCCCTCTTGTCTCTCCCACTCCCCTCTCCTTCACTCCGGTTGTTTTCCCTCCCGTCTCCCCCCCCTCCTGTCTCCCCTACTCCCCTCTCCTTCACACCGGTTGTTTTCCCTCCCGTCTCCCCCACTCCCTTCTCCTTCCCTCCTGTCTCCCCTACTCCCCTCTCCTTCACTCCGGTTGTCTAACCTCCCGTTCCTTTCCTTCCCGTCTCCTTACGTCCTGTCTCCTTCCCTCCTCTCAGCTTCCTCCCAGGCTGCGGTGAGCTCTCCCTAGCATCTCTTGTGTCTTTCCCCACTTTATCATCTACTGTTCCCCCACCGGAACTACTGGCAGAACCCCCCTGTTCCCTTCCCACCATTGCCACAAAGAGCAGCCTCAGCTCTTCCAACTCCACCTCTAGTTCCTTCATCTTCTTACATCCCCTACACTCAAAACTAAAACTATCTGCCTGGACTTCAGCCCAGGACTTCTAGCACCCAGACTTGACGAAGTCCACCCAGTTACTGCAACTGCCACAAATTAAGTGCCTTGTGGCCTTTAACTGCCGTTTGCACGGCGCCATCATACAAGTGAGTTTTAATTAGTTTGCTACGTTAGCCTTGAATAAGGCTGTTTTTGTGATCAAAAGAACACTTTAGTCTAATATACTTGCTAACTGTGTCTTCTATTAACCTCGCATGAGAAAAAAACCTGCCACCTAGCGAGTACGGAGAACACTGTGTAACAAAACAACGCAGTTTGTACTAATTTACACTAAAATCCTGCTGTTAATTCCTTTTTACCGAAAACATTTACTACCACTATGTCAGACATTACCTTATGTATGTAATTTAAGTAAATAAATCACTTTATTATATATATATATATATATATATATATATATATATATATATATATATATATATATATATATATATATATATATATATATATATATTAGCCAATGTAAACGATAGCTCGATGCACGGGATGAATTCACGACCTGTAAACAAACTCCCTTTTATCGCTCGTTGAGTTTGAATCCGGGAAAAATACTACCTCTGTTAACAAAAACGGTTTCTTAATATATGTCTACAAGAAGTTGGTGAACAATATATGTATAATACTAATACTTATTCTAACCAATATTCCAATGTTACTGACTATTCACTATGCTATCTCAATTTTCGAATAGTAAACAACCATATTAACGCTCGCTGAATTCCCTGACAGAATCCGAAACTAACTTAATCTAAAATACTCCCTCTGACTAATAATTAACAAAACCTGTTTCCTAATATATGTCTACAATACGTTTGTGTATAATATATATTCAATAATAATACTTATTCTATTTGATATACCGCGTTTTTCTGTAAATGATCTACACCAAATTGAAATGGCTGCACCAAGTGCAAGTAGCAGGAAGCAGAGATAGTGATTAGTTGTAATTATCCACCAGGTTATCTTCTCACTGATTAGTTGTAATTATCCACCAGGTTATCTTCTCAGTGATTAGTTGTAATTATCCATCAGGTTATCTTCTCAGTGATTAGTTGTAATTATCCACCAGGTTATCTTCTCAGTGATTAGTTGTAATTATCTACCAGGTTATCTTCTCAGTGATTAGTTGTAATTATCCACCAGGTTATCTTCTCAGTGATCCCACCAGTGGACAGTCTATTGTATTGGGTTCCCTTCTATTCTGGCCTACTTGAAGGATTAGCCGTTCATTCCCTGCCATGGTTCCCAGTACACTGTCAATTGCTTATCCCTCCCTCCCATTTCCACCATCTCTGCAGGTCTGGAATTGTGTGACTCAGTGCATGACTCTACATCATGTTCATGTAGTGGTACGTAATGGTTACAGTAATGTACTACTGTATTTATTAAATACATTAATAATGTGCGTGTGCGTGCGTGCGTGCGTGCGTGCGCGCGCGCATGTGTGTGCGTGTGTGTGTGTGTGTGTGTGTGTGTGTGTGTGTGTGTGTGTGTGTGTGTGTGTGTGAGTGCGTGCGTGCGTGCGTGCGTGCGTGCGTGTGTGTGTACATATTGTTGTTTTTTCTCCAAATAAAACTAATCATTAATATAAAGCCAAAACATTTGGAATTAGCAAATGTGTAACCAAAACATTTGCATTTGCATTTGAATGCGTTCCTGGAAAATGGCATTTGCATTTGCATTCAAATATGTTGACATGCATGTGTTAACAAGAATGGTCAGTTGCTCCTATAATACGAAATTTATGAGTTATTTAATATCAGCCCGGTTGTAAGTATGCCTTTTATATTGTTTGGTATAGCCAGCAAATGCGTTTGGGCAGTGGATATTTCCGTCACGAGCACAATAATTAAACATTAGTTTACTTAATCGGGTAATACGTAAGTAGGCCTATGTTGCATTTAGGAAAACAGTTAAATCCATGTATCCTTTACGTACTCCGTACGTTCACAACCTGTGATATGTATTGAAACGCCTTCATTGACGAGATTTGTCCAAATGTGCCTTGAATTGGTTGGTGTTTTTAAACAAAACCGCTGCCTCCAGAAGTCTATTCCAGTCGTATACAATCTTTGGGGTGAACACGTACTTCCGTATATCCAAGCTCGAGCGCACTTTTGTGATTTTGAACGGTGCCCTGTTGTTGCAGACTGTGCATTCTACGTGACGAAGACGTCAGCAGGAAGTAGGGTAACCTGGGGCATCGCTGCCCCCAGGAAAACTTTCAAATAGTACATCATTAAACTACTTTGGCATGTATTTAATGTGTTCACATTATGGACAGGCATGTGTTTTACTCATTGGAAAACTATGTACAGTAAATAAACAAACTAGCTAAATTGCATTGCCTGGAGCAACACGGTCTCTAACCCCCTCCCCCGTGATTTTCGCTCAAACGAATGAACTATTGCCTGAAATTAAAATGTATATATAAAAGTATGATAGTAATATATCAGCCTGTTATGGTAGTTACATTTAAATGGGAGCTAACATATAATACATACCTTGCAGTCCATACATAATGTAATATTGGTTTAGTAATATTCCATCATAATTACAACCAACAGGCTAACAGAACGTAAATCATGCAATGTTCATATTATATTAAAGAATTGGTCATGTGTAATGCATTTGATACATTGTGACGACGTGCATGTGGGATAAGACACAGGGATCGTCTTGTCCCACATGCACGGAGACCTTCTTGCCCCACATGCACGGGGACCTTCTTGCCCCACATGCACGGGGACCTTCTTGTCCCACATGCACGGAGACCTTCTTGCCCCACATGCACGGAGACCTTCTTGCCCCACATGCACGGAGACATTCTTGCCCCACATGCACGGGGACCTCCTTGTCCCACATGCACGGAGACCTTCTTGCCCCACATGCACGTAGACCTACTTGCCCCACATGCACGGGGACCTTCTTGTCCCACATGCACGGAGACCTTCTTGTCCCACATGCACGGAGACCTTCTTGCCCCACATGCACGGGGACCTTCTTGCCCCACATGCACGGGGACCTCCTTGTCCCACATGCATGGGGACTTCTTTTGTCCCACATGCACGGGGACCTTCTTGTCCCACATGCACGGGGACCTCTTTTGTCCCACATGCACGGGGACCTTCTTTTCCCACATGAACGGGGACCCCTTTTGTCCAACATGCACGGGGACCTCCTTGTCCCACATACACGGGGACCTCCTTGTCCCACAGGCACGGTGACCTTCTTGTCCCACATGCACGGAGACCTTTTTGTCCCACATGCACGGGGACCTTCTTGTCCCACATGCACGGAGACCTTCTTGTCCCACATGCACGGAAACCTTTTTGTCCCACATGCACGGGGACCTTCTTGTCCCACATGCACGGAGACCTTCTTGTCCCACATGCACGGAGACCTTCTTGTCCCACATGCACGGGGACCGTCTTGTCCCACATGCACGGGGACCTCCTTGTCCCACATGCACGGGGACCTTCTTGTCCCACATGCACGGGGACCTTCTTGTCCCACATGCACAACATTTGTCTTAACACGATGTATGCCAAACACAACATACTACTGCCCATGTTGTATTGTTTCATCTAGCAACTGACTAATAATATTATCATGTCACCAATTAAATCGATGATTCACACCGTTATGTAGTGAGTTTCACCATTTTACTATTGGCAAAATATTAAATCAGTTCATATAATAGTACATATAAACGTTTAAAAACACTCTGATTTAATTACACTTGTATCGTGTTGCTAAGTTTGCTTCATTTTGCACCCGATTTGGGGACGTTCAGAGTTTTATATTTTGCGTACGTGGTGGTGGGGGAGTTGGCGTCTTACTTCCAGGGGGCGTTTTGTCCCAGGTTACCCTATGCTATCTAATCCGTTGACTATTTTGAAAACGTCTAGTAGATCGGCTCTCAGTGAACTACAGCCGGTACTCTCAAAGGTGGCGGTGTTGTCGGCTCTCCAAGCCCGTAACGGCCGCAAAACGTCGCGAGCTCAATTGCAGCACTAGAATACTAGGTTGTATAATTTCTTAGACGTCTCTAGAATGTGAAGATTGTTATTTATATTATAACATTTATTTATATTATAACATCAATCAGTCTGCCTTTTGTCTCGTTTAGTTTCTAGTAAGCTCGCCTGTAACTCTCATCTGTCACATACAATAGAATACAACGAATATTTCGCGTGCGTACGTGCGTGCGTGCGTGCGTGCGTACGTGCGTGCGTGGTGTAAAAGACTAAAAAACTACGGCATGTTGCTTAATAAAATGCATCATTGCGAATACATACATGATACATACATGATACATACATGATATCCTTTCCCAGTTACAAGTTGCCTACGCGAACCTCCCGCTGGTAACTCCAGAATCCGCCCTCATTGTAGGGTCTACGATTACACGAGGCACACTTGCCTACAGACATCTCGCACGAAACGCTGCTTGCTTATTAATAATGTTCGCACGTTGCACCACTTGTGTCAAATTGCGCTGAGTCTTTTCAGCACGGTCCTGGACCGCAAAGCCCCTCATAAACCTTTGTATGTACCAGTGTTCACACAATAGCTGGTATAACGATTAATGTGTGTAACAATGAACCGATAAGTGCACGCGTTCACACCTGTGAATACAACGTTACATCACCTGCATATCCTGATCAGTGTATTGATTAGAGTCCTCATACAAAGCGGTTAGTATCATTTCTAGGCCATACCGTGGACGTTTCTACAGTAGCTTAGATACGTTATCAGTAACAATGTTGAAAATGTGGCGTCGTTAACAGTGATAATGTTGCAAGTGCAAGCGTTATCAAAGGGCCTAACGAGGAAACGAGAAACCAACACAACACGGTATCGTACGAGTGCACACGTATTTTATTGAACAACACAAGCAAGATGATACAAGGGTAGCATGTAATATCACTAAGACTACAACTATGACGAGTACAATGATGATGACGTGAGGTCAGAGGTCGCGAGATTAGGGGTGTCTCCACTTCGCCAGAGGCTCGAGGGTGATGATGAGGCGACTTGCGGATGTTGACTATCACGCCAGAGGTCGTGAGCTTAGGGGTATGTTCACCTCGCCAGATGCTCAATCGATGTAAGATGTACGATAGTACAGTCTACCTTGTCGCAGCTGTTTAAGCGGCAACCGTTAGCTACTAAATCATGCCGAATATGTTGACAAAAGTTCTCATCGGAAAGCCGTTACAACGAAGCAACACATAAGCTATGCAATAGTGTCCACAAACGTTAGATAGAGGACTCGGAAGTCTCTTGCTATTTTGAGTCCACTCGGAACAATGTTCGTTCAGGAAGGTGCGGAACGCCGAGTGTCGTGACGGCAGACCGTACGAGCAGAAGTAATCGCCGCGTCCGTCGGCATGCAGGTACAGCGCTATCCAATGTTCGCCAGGTTCGTCACCGTCGTCGGTGTTGCACACGAAGGCTATCGGCAGAGCGTCTATCGTCGTAGGCAGTCCGTCTTTGGGTACCACGCAGCCAAAGATCGATCTGGTGCGCAGGTCCATCGCTAGTAGTCTGGCGATCTGCAGAATATCCATCTCAGTAGTCGTAGATGATGTTGCGACTCTTGTCTACTTCCAGCACGGACTCTAACTCGGCGTAGGCGATGACGTTCACGGTGGTCGGCATCGCGTCATGAAAATGCACCTCGATGCGCAGGTTGCCCTTTTGTACCAGATGGAAGTAGGCGCCATCGCACTCGTCGGGGGTCACGTTAAAACCGAAGAAGGTGTAGCCGTGCCGGAAGTGGCTGCGAGTCAGTCCGTCCCCCTCGTCCTGCCACACCTTGCCGGTCGAGGAGAACAGGTTCATGTAGTCCTGATGAAGAGGTCGTCGGCGAAATTCGGCTGGAAAGATTTAGAGGGTATATGTCGCCCGTCCACGTAAACCGAGAAGACGTTGATGGTGTTGTTCTTGGCGTGAAACGGATTCTTGTCGTACGTACGTTGTACGAATCGTTATCGATACAATACAGCACCGGACGTTTCTGCAGGGTACAGAGGAACAGGTTCTCGTGCGCGTGCGACCGGACGCCCGCGGGAATGGAGTACACCTTTCAGTCGACGGACCGTATCGGATACTTGGACGTGCTCTTCTCGAGAGCCTTGATTTGTGCCATCTGCACGGATTCAGGGTGGCCTTCTTTGCAAACAAGGTAGCACTGATGATTTTTATTTTGTAATCATGGTTTGGTCCGCCAGTCGTAAGCTCAAACGCGTTTTTGCTTCGCACCAGTCGTATCTTGACATCGACGCCATTGATCAAGAATGTATCCTACAAGAACATGCCCACGTGGAGACGGCCAATCATTTCGACGATACGACTCAGCACGAGTCGCTCGTCGAGCCACGAACCTTGCATTAGCTATTTCGACGGCATCCATGTGAGTGGCCGTGTCCTTGTGCCACAGCTGACTGGTCAGTTGCGTGACCTTGGCATCGTTGCCGTAACTCAATAGCGTCTCTACGTAGGCACGATACGCATACGTGTTGGTCGAAGGGGTCCCGAGCGTACCGTTTAGGTAAACGTCGACTTGACTGAAGAGCGAATGCAGCCAGTTATTCACCGGGCCCACGGAATCGACCAAGTCGATGTCGCCTCCGTCGGCTCGGGTCACCTTCGCCAATAAGTGTAGCATCGTGTTGGCGAGATCCAGGTAATCGTCTGCCGATCCGGGTATCAAGAATTCTATCGGTCCTCCCGAGTCGAGAGAGGCCGTGGGTTGATGTTCCACTATGTGGCTGTCTATTATGCTGGTCTGAGTCGGGGGTACGGTAAAGAGATCCAGTTAGCTCTTGACCCCCTCGCACGACTGTTTATGTACGAACGCCATCGTCGTCGAATATGTCGGCCTCACGTTTCTTGGGCGTCTGTCTCTTGCGCTCTCTCGTCACTGTAGTGACTCCTTTCTTCGCAGACGTGCTATTTAAACGTTTATCGCATGCCAGGGATAATAAGACCACTCACCAGATCCTTACCAGCATCCGTGACGCGTCGTTTGGCCGCCATTTTATGCTCTGTCCGGACAAGACGTCGTCGGCGATGCGCACGCCGGTCTCCAACGCACCACTACCCAACGCCACGGCTCCTCTCTTGATGAGTGGCATGGCGCTGCACAGCAGACCTCCGAACAGACTTCCTTGTCCGTGACCTCGCTGATATCGGACACCGGCGAAGTAGGGTAGTACACCACCCGCCTGATGCGCGTAATAGTCGTTGTAATTCATCTTCAGAACAGTCCGGTCCTACCCTGTCGAAAATGAAGTGTCATCGTCACTCTACCGTACTCGAATGCCACGCGCCATCCAATGTCGTTTTTTATATCCACCTCTATGGTCCCGAACTCCTTGCGCAGAGGCACGTAATGAACGTTAGGTTAAACGATCGGATACCGTGGCGCCGTGAGCGGGCCGGGAGGGATCACAACAACGGTACGAGACTGTCGCCGACGATACGAGACTCCACGACGTCCGTGTAGACGTAGATGGTATCGAACCCTTGATTCATGTTCACCACGGTATTGGTCTCTTGACGGAAAGAGTACGGGCTATTGGCAGACTTTGCTTTGGGTTTCAAAATCACGGTGGCGGACGGCGTGAGACCTAGCTCGATGGGTAGGTTTAATTGCTTTCCTCTCCTACTCGCGGGTGGGTGTACACGCGTGTACCCCTATATCTCGTCCGACTGGTGACAACCGACGGGTAGAATCCTAAAATGGTACCCATTGCACTCTGGTAAGGCATGATGAAGTCGGTACCTGGTGACATGTGCAACGTAATTTGTTTAGTTATGGTGCTGTAGCTCATTTTTGCCTGCACATTATCCGTCCACATGCGTATCAGCGCTTGTTGACATAGTCCAACAATACGGTAGCACTGTGGTAATACCCAGCGTCGATCTTCTTACTAAGGGTAAGACCCGCAGGATCGTGCTCGTTGAGGAAGAACCAGGTGTCGGCCTCTCGAACGTTGTACAAAGTACATGTACATAGATGATGCGGGTACTGGATCTCTGCCATCCCGCACTCCCACTCGCCAGACAACGAGATACGTTGAGGCAAGTCCGTGATGTAATGAGCCAAGGTGTTATCGGGATGCACCTTCATTGATGCGTTGCTGGGCAACGTCACGTAGAAATCAGTCACCATGACGTCTCAAAGTGGAATTGGGTAGCAGGTACCCCAACGAACTATACAACAAGGCACTATCTCCTATTTAGGACAGACGGCGCCGAACAGATGCCAATGAGTGCTGTCGTTGTCGCTCTGAGCGTCAGTACTGTCTTCTTCTGCTGCTGCGCCCTCTTGCGCCTCCTCCTGCTCCTCCTCCTCGTCATCTCCTATGACGGTGGTGGTGGTGGTGAAGTCCTCTGTTGTCGTCTCGTCTGTCATCCTTCGAATGAAGTGACGACAGACGCGAGGCTAGTCTTTATAGTCGACGAGGGCCTTGGCATCGATCCAGCTGTTGAATTTGGAGGGATACCATTTCACTAAAGCCTCCGTTCATCTGCCTGCCGTACGGCGCTACAGTACCGATTCCACGCGGTACACTTTATCTTCTGAAGTTCCGGTTCGTAGAAGGTTCCGTCCAGCACTTCACCGAGATCGTCGATCAATCGGTACACGGGCGGATCAGAGGAATGAACGTGTATCGTGAATATCTTTTCGCTCCAATTCGCCGCGTAACCTTTTTCGAACAGTCTCTTGAACTTACTGATGCGCACGCGATTCGACACACGGAACTTGGGCATGCCCTTACCGTCGTGACCGTACATACGCTGCCACACCTCTTCTTGATTCTTTGGACTTACTTGAAACGGAGTCATGCCGAAGTTGCGGTGGGGGGGGGTGTTGTACGACTGCACCAAGTCTTGCAGGACGTCGATATGTCGCCACATCTGGTGTTTCGTGAAGTATCGCCACATGCGCGTCTTCGACGTACGATTGAATCTTTCGACGATGCTCGCCTTCGCCTTCGCATTGTGAGTGGAGAAGTGATGGATGACGTAATTCTTCAATAGACCCTGAACGGATTGATTCAGAAATTCGAGTCCTTGATATGTCTGCAACGTCTTTGGCCAGCCTTTGGTGAAAGTGGTTGTCAGCGCTGCTACAAATAACGCCGCAGACTTGCTCTTCAGAGGAACACATAAGGCCACTTTCGTGAAGACGTCGATCACCGTAAGGAGAAAGGTCATGCCGTCGTTGTCATTTTTCAAATTCGTCAATTCGAAGAGATCGGCCTGCCACTGCTGACGTGGACCTCCCACGATGACGCGGCGTCTCCTTAAATGACGTCTTGCTAGTTTGTGTAGCCTAGGGTATAGGTGTCCTGTTCCGACAACCATTCTTTGACGATTTTCCTCGGCACGCGCGTGACACGTCGCAAGGCGTCGGCTCCACCTTAACTTGCCACCCTTTTCGGCTCGAACTAGACCCTCCTCAGTTGTTTATTCTTCGGTACCATTAAAAGAGGTTCGACGCGTTGACGGTGGTGACGTTGACTCCACAGGACAAATGCTGACGAGTGACGAGGAGTACGCCGACGTACAGTAGGATACACACTATCGCGCCCAGAACGCTAGCGACGGAGCAACAGCAGTCTAGTAGCGACGCCATATTACGAATAGGATCGCATGAATCAAGTTTTCGGCTATAACGTGTCCGAACGCGTAAAGTCCACTACAAAGGGGGGTGGATAGATCATCGCAGCAGCGTGACGCAGCATACGCGTTACGAACATACTTTTGCCGCATCTTGTCGGTCCGGCGACGATGCACGTAAAAGGTTGTTTCCACCGTGCGTCCATGATCGCTTATGAAATACGACCAGAGTGCATTGCCTTATCTACACGTCCACCGGTCCCGTGGTTAGCCAGTCCTCGTGCACCACGCGTCTGCCGTAGAAGTAGGTGAGTGCCGCCCGTTGACGGCGTTCTCCTCCTGTCGGGTGCACGGGTGACCATGAAAAAACATGCGTGGAACTTATACGCTGCGTTCGTCTCACTACATTCCAACGGAAGTTTGCCTATTCTCTTCTCTCGACCGTTGATCTGATATCGTATGACGCGACCCGTGCGTTCGGATTTCCAAGTCAACCATTCCGCAGCCATCTGTCCGTACAGCTGCGCTGATTCGGGGCGAAAGTCGTTCTCTTCCCGTCGTCGCGTGCATCATCTCATAGGCATGTCTAGCATGAGCATCGTATCCGACGATCGACCGACACGGACGAGCGGCCTCTCCGTACTCGTTCTGACGTAGCGTTGTGACCCCTTTCTCGTGATAGCGGTGAAAAATTAGCGAAGGACGACCAACCACGTTATCTTTGACGAAGTGATGAAGATCTTTATTCTTCTCGTTGAAGATGGTAAAGTAGGTTTTCTCCGGAAGGTCGTTGAACAGGTACAGCAAGGTCAGACCAGGTACGCTGATGTCTTGCTTGAACATGCCTATGTCACGTTGCTGGTAGAAGGCAAACTGTCTGCCGATGGCCTGTAGAAAGGGAACCACATCCCTATTGCTGTACCAGACGAGAAAGTCTCGCAAAGTCATCATGCCGGTGTCGCGCCAGCCCTCGTGACAACTGGCGTAATCCTCGTCGGAAATACCTTCTTTCTTTAGACGACTGAAGACGGCCTCTTTTGGTGGTAGAGCGGTGTCATCGAGCCTCTCCAGACAGTCCATGTACTCGTACGGGAAATTATCTTTCGTCAGCTCGCATCCGTATGCTTTCAGATACTTGACGTAGCTGAACCCCGGGGCTATGTAGTTGGTCATGTCTAGGAATTTCAGCTGATCCTTCGAAAGACACATGAAAGTGTTGTTGCGTTTGATGACGAAAAATTACCCGATGCCATCGTTCGCTTCTTTCTCTTTGTCTTCTTCTCTTCTTCGTCTTCTTATAATTTGTCATTGATGTGGTAATGAAGTAGGGAATAAGGAACTGTTTGATGGCATTGAGATCATACTTACCCGAATTGAACCAAATGACGGGTAAGTTATGCATCCATTCATAAAGTTGCCCCATCAGCGCTTTGTACGGATTTGTCGCTGGATGAGATTCCTTGTCGTTGGGTGATCGTGCAGCGTGCTCACGTTCGTCCCAGTTCGTCAGTGCTTCTGCGAGTTGTTCCAAAACATCCTCGTATGAGTGCTTGATTTTGTCGTACGCGGCGTCACTCATCGCTCACAAGATATCCATCACGACGCTCACCAACAATTGCATGCGTCGCTGCCAACATTAAACTTCTTGTTGAAGTGGCGACACCTGCTGAGTCTATTTGTGCCATCACCACTGCTTGCTTGGTAATCATGCCGACAGTGGCGCCCCTGCTGGGTTTGACTGTTGGGACAGATGGACTTCATCAAACAGCGACATTTCAAATAGACAGCCGGGTGCGGGCTTGTGCAGTCCTTCTTGAAGACACAGAACTGCTGGGGCGACTCAGTGTCGGGGACATGGTAGCCCTGGAAGCTAAGTATCATAGCATGCTTTGTGTGACTGTGCAATTGTGCCAGGAAGGCCAAGTCTGAATGAGCCAAGGATACAGATCAGGAGCAAGAAGTATCGCCGAACTTGTCCTGTATATTGAAAAGACCAGGCTGGATGAGGAGACGGCATCGGTGTTCAAGTTGGCTGATCGCCCAACTCTACAAGTCCAGAATGGAAAAACTAGAAGACAAGCTCGAAATGAGGGTCCACTCCATACGACTCGATCAAAGATTCATCAGCCAGTTCCCTGACACGCCGACGCATAACAAGGGAAAGAGGTCCTGGTGGCATTTGAAGAAGACGTCGGCGCTGCTCTCGCCAAAGCCTGTGAGCTGGACAGTGACAACGATGCGGTCCACCTTGCACGTGCTGCACAGGTCGTGCGCCGCCGTGTGCTTTGAGAAGCCAAACCCTTCAATGGATTCTCTGAAAGATGCCAAGAAGAATATGTGCCATCCCTGCTGCTGCAGTTGTGAGCATGGTCCTGGAGGGTCCCAGCATCAGGGACCAGATTGCAGACTCAACCCATCGCCCAGATGATGAAGTTCAATATCATCAAGCACAAGAGGACGCCCATCCGTCACTGTTAGGCACACCGCTGCTCAGGAGACGCCAGTTCCCACATACATAAGGATGATGTTGCACACTCACACGCGCAACCTGGGCATAGGCATCTCCTATGACCGCGTTCTCCGGTTCTAAGCTCAGATAAGGAACAGTGTCTGCCAACAGTTTCACCGAGAGCAAGTGGTCTGCCCTCCGAATATGCATGTCAAAGTATTCACAACTGCCGCCGTAGATAATATAGCTAGATAACAGCCCCTGTGCAACAATAGCGAAGGAACCCTTCCATGGTATCTCCCTCCTTCAGCATCCCCCTTTTGCTGGTGAAGGAGTGGATCGAAACACTGTCATCGTTGGAGGATCTGGGAATACAAGCTCCAAAACCGTTGGCTACTTGCCACACTACAACACTGATGTTCCCCCGTCACTAGCAACATCAAGAAGTTGTCTGTCCCAGCTGCTAAAGTGACTTCACTGACCAGAGATTACTTCAAACAGCAGACTGAGGGAGAATACATGTGGCTAGAGACATGCAAAGCGGGTCCTGGAAGACAAATTGGGACAAAGGATAACACATCTTGGGCCGCATTTCTTGGCAGCCGCTATCCACAAGAAGCCCGAGTCATTTGCCCCACCGCCCAGTGCCGACACAGATACCACGATCTGGCACTCACTGGATGTCGTGAAGAATGCCGTGGGGTATCTGAACCCTGGGCAGATGCCAGTCAGCCAGTGTTTGCCTTGGCCAAGCAAATTCACTGGAAGTAGCCGGAGAGATACGGCGAAGATAAGTTGGTTGTGAGGTTTGGTGATCTCCACATCGAGATATATATATATATATATATATATATATATATATATATATATATATATATATATATATATATATATATATATATATATATATATATATATATATATATATCGATGTGGAGATATATATATATATATATATATATATATATAAAACAAGGAGCGGACATCTTTGGCAGATGATGTTTGCACACACCATGCCTGGTCATTATGACGTGTGTCTACTCCCCTTCACCAGTGCTCGTCCCCATCCGTCCAGCGCCCTGCTGCGTTTGACGGTTACCGGACATATATATATATATATATATATATATATATATATATATATATATATATATATATATATATATATATATATATATATATATATATGTATATATATATATATATATATATATATATATATATATATATATATATATATATATATATATATATATATATATATATATATATATATATATATATATATATTCATATACATATACATATATACATATATATATATATATATATATATATATATATATATATATATATATATATATATATATATATATATATATATATATCAAACCAGCAAACGCAGAACGGCGCTGGACGGACGGACGGACGGACGGACGGACAGACCGACGGACGGACGGACGGACGGACGAGAAGTTGTCAGGGCCATAGAAGAGTTCCAAGATGGAGCACTGGGGAAAGCGAGTAGACACACGTCATCGCGACAAGACATGATGTGTGCAAACCTCATCCGCCAAAGATGTCCGCTCCCTTGTCAGCGTGATAGAAAAACTTGGCAACCCTTTCGAGGATGAGAGTCTGGTTGTCCTTGACACAAAGGAAATGGCATGTCCTTCTGCGGTTGAGAGTGTCCAAAATGTAAAGAGGATTGACCAAGAACAGTTCCATTCTTTCACAAGAGAGTGCCTGATGGAAAGAACCAAGCCTATTTATGATGCCGTTCGTCGAAACAAACTGAAAGTGTTCAGTATTTCCACTCGTGCTGCCTCACAAACGCACTGCTGAAGTTGTCCGCTGCACCAAGTGACATATCAGAATATATCATGCACACCATCGATAGATTTGTTATCCATCTGTTTGGAAGAACCAACACATGCACGGACATTGACAAGACACGAAATCAACTCTTCGCAAAGAAGAACAATGTGCATCTGATCCCGCCAACCAAGGCAGCTCTGGAGGAACATGTCAAGAGGGCGGTCTACCAGGGAGGCCATGTGTGGGGCCAGACATTGCTACCGGCACCGGAGCTGCCTCCACCAACCAGCTGGTACTGGGGCTGGGCCAAGAATGATAATGGGATGTACGAGCCACCAACCAGCTGGTACTGGGGCTGGCCAAGAATGAGGAGGGGATGTACGAGCCACCAACCAGCTGGTACTGGGGCTGGGCCAAGAATGAGGAGGGGATGTACGAGCCACCAACCAGCTGGTACTGGGGCTGGGCCAGGAATGAGGAGGGGATGTACGAGCCATTAACCAGCTGGTACTGGGGCTGGGCCAGGAATGAGGAGGGAATGTACGAGCCACCAACCAGCTGGTACTGGGGCTGGGCCAGGAATGAGGAGGGGATGTACGAGCCATTAACCAGCTGGTACTGGGGTTGGGCCAGGAATGAGGATGGGATGTACGAGCCATTAACCAGCTGGTACTGGGGCTGGGCCAGGAATGAGGAGGGAATGTACGAGCCACCAACCAGCTGGTACTGGGGCTGGGCCAGGAATGAGGAGGGGATGTACGAGCCATTAACCAGCTGGTACTGGGGTTGGGCCAGGAATGAGGATGGGATGTACGAGCCATTAACCAGCTGGTACTGGGGTTGGGCCAGGAATGAGGATGGGATGTACGAGCCACTAACCAGCTGGTACTGGGACTGGGCCAGGAATGAGGATGGGATGTACGAGCCACTAACCAGCTGGTACTGGAGCTGGGCCAGGAATGAGGAGGGGATGTACGAGCCATTAACCAGCTGGTACTGGGGTTGGGCCAGGAATGAGGATGGGATGTACGAGCCACCAACCAGCTGGTACTGGGGCTGGGCCAGGAATGAGGAGGGGATGTACGAGCCATTAACCAGCTGGTACTGGGGTTGGGCCAGGAATGAGGATGGGATGTACGAGCCACCAACCAGCTGGTACTGGGGTTGGGCCAGGAATGAGGATGGGATGTACGAGCCACCAACCAGCTGGTACTGGAGCTGGGCCAGGAATGAGGAGGGGATGTACGAGCCATTAGCCAGCTGGTACTGGGGTTGGGCCAGGAATGAGGATGGGATGTACGAGCCACCAACCAGCTGGTACTGGAGCTGGGCCAGGAATGAGGAGGGGATGTACGAGCCATTAACCAGCTGGTACTGGGGTTGGGCCAGGAATGAGGATGGGATGTACGAGCCACCAACCAGCTGGTACTGGGGCTGGGCCAGGAATGAGGAGGGGATGTACGAGCCATTAACCAGCTGGTACTGGGGTTGGGCCAGGAATGAGGATGGGATGTATGAGCCACCAACCAGCTGGTACTGGGGCTGGGCCAGGAATGAGGAGGGGATGTACGAGCCATTAACCAGCTGGTACTGGGGTTGGGCCAGGAATGAGGATGGGATGTACGAGCCACCAACCAGCTGGTACTGGGGTTGGGCCAGGAATGAGGATGGGATGTACGAGCCACCAACCAGCTGGTACTGGAGCTGGGCCAGGAATGAGGAGGGGATGTACGAGCCATTAACCAGCTGGTACTGGGGTTGGGCCAGGAATGAGGATGGGATGTACGAGCCACCAACCAGCTGGTACTGGAGCTGGGCCAGGAATGAGGATGGGATGTACGAGCCATTAACCAGCTGGTACTGGGGTTGGGCCAGGAATGAGGATGGGATGTACGAGCCACCAACCAGCTGGTACTGGGGTTGGGCCAGGAATGAGGATGGGATGTACGAGCCACCAACCAGCTGGTACTGGGGTTGGGCCAGGAATGAGGAGGGGATGTACGAGCCACCAACCAGCTGGTACTGGAGCTGGGCCAGGAATGAGGAGGGAATGTACGAGCCACCAACCAGCTGGTACTGGGGATGGGCCAGGAATGAGGAGGGGATGTACGAGCCACCAACCAGCTGGTACTGGGGCTGGGCCAGGAATGAGGAGGGGATGTACGAGCCATTAACCAGCTGGTACTGGGGCTGGGCCAGGAATGAGGAGGGGATGTACGAGCCATTAACCAGCTGGTACTGGGGCTAGGCCAGGAATGAGGAAGGGATGTACGAGCCATCAACCAGCTGGTACTGGGGTTGGGCCAGGAATGAGGAGGGGATGTACAAGCCATTAACCAGCTTGTACTGGGGTTGGCCCAGGAATGAGGAGGGGATGTACGAGCCACCAACCAGCTGGTACTGGGGCTGGGCCAGGAATGAGGAGAAGATGTACAAGCCATTAACCAGCTGGTACTGGGGCTAAGCTAGGAATGAGGAGGGGATGTACGAGCAGCACTGAACAAGACAACCCGAGGCAGCCCACACCTGCTATGAGCTAGTGTAATGCGAGTGCAAGGAGGGTTGTGTGAAGCGTTGCAAGTGCAAAAATGCTGCACTTGAATGCACAGCTATGTGTGTGCGTGTGCGAGTGCGTGTGCGTGTGCGTGTGCGTGTGCGTGTGCGTGTGCGTGTGCGTGTGCTCACATAGTTGAACTATTGACCACTGCATGGAACTGTGACAGTAACCCTGGTGACATATGAACAAAACAATAGATTGTGACATCTGATAAGAACTGTTCGATTTGATAGATATATTTCAACATATCTTGGTGTTGATTATTATAGTTTTCTAGGCGTTGCAACCAGCGGTCCCACTTGGGACTGGGTCCTGTATCGCCCTCGGTCCTCGGCCAGGCAAAAACGGTTGTACTCTTGCCTGCTCCATTCCATCGTTGTCCTCGTCGCCAATTATTACACCTGGGGCGTCTTGACCTCGTTATCTACGACAGGACTTAATGACAGTTGCTTGCTGCAACCAAATAATATTTGTTTTATGACATAACTATATGTATATACATATATATATATATATATATATATATATATATATATATATATATATATATATATATATATATATATATATATATATATATATATATATATATATATATATATATATGACTCCACTGAAATCCACATCAGGGGAGATGTTCACAGACTGGGATAAACAGATGGAGCGATGGGTTGAACATTAATCAAAACTGTACTCCCGAGAAACAGTCTTTACTAATGCTGCTCTCAACGCCATCAGGGACTTGCCTATGATGGAGGAGCTGGACAACGAGCCCACAGTCGAAGACCTGAGCAAAGCTATCGACTCCCTCTCTTGCGGCAAGGCACCAGGACGTGACCCAGCAGGCACACCGACGTCGTTTCGACGTCGAAAATAGGTTGAAATAAAGTCGCGACGTCGACAACATATACACAACGTCTATGCAACGTCGATCAACCCCCGTCGTACCGACGTCGAAGTTTGACGTCGTTTGGACGTCGAATGTAGGTCGGTACGCAACGCACATAGGTGGACAACATACACGCAACGTCGATGTAACGTCGATTAACCTCCGTCGTAACAACGCCGAAGTTTGACGTTGTTAGCACGTCGAATTTAGGTCCGAACGCAATGTATGTAGGTGGACAACATATACGCAACGTCAGTGTAACGTCGATTAACCTCCGTCGTAACAACGTCGAAGCTTGACGTTGTTGCGACGTCGAATTTAGGTCGGTATACGCAACGAAAATTAGTGGAAAACATGTACGCAACACCAATATAACATCGATCAACCTTCGTCGTAAAAACGTCGAAGTTTGACGTGGTTAAGACTTCGAATTTAGGTTATTATGCTAAAGATGAAAGTTACTATACGAACATTAATTTTTATTTGAACGGCAACGTACAGCATGCTTCCAATGTCAGTGACTGGATTTGTGATCGCACAACTTTGTCTGTTTGATTCACTAGCCAAATAACCGATTTAGGTTTAAAACAGGATGAGGAATCATGTCCCAGCCAGCACGCATTCATCGGCCCGAGGGGAAAATCGCCTGGCAGCGCTCGGCAAGCGCTTGCCGACAACAGCCCGTTTGCCAGCCACACATGCGGCGCCGGCACTCGCGGGAGGTAATTTATCAGAGCTTGGACCGAGGGAGGCCGAGCTCTGATATCTCCCTCGCGCTGTACCCTTATGATTTATTACTTGTATTAAATTTCGCATAGCATGCAAGGTGATTTTTCCCGCGCGGTAATGCACCACGCGGGAAGCAAAATAAAATGGAAAGAAACTAACTAAAATTCATATGAAACGTGTAGTAACTCTCACAAAATATTAACAAACAATGACAACATTTTCTAGTTGTAAGCTCCATATGTTCAAAATATTCACTGACGATTATCAATATGAATTTTTTATTTACTGCGAGTCTACCCGGCCCATGCCGCCATGTTCTTTTTACAGTTATAATTTATAAACGATTGGCGCGCCGCAAGACATGGTACGTATACATCTTTAGAAATTCATTTGTGAATCGTTGGCTGTATTTTTTATTATCCAATACATTGATTTTGAGCATTATGCAAATAATTTTTGTTCGCAAAGCACACGAAAGTAGATCTTTTCACATCGTAAATTTTAGGCGCTAAACTCGAAGGCCGTGAACTGTCTTGGACATAATAGTCTTAGGTGAACTCAGCAGTACTAGCTGTCACTATATATGTCTATATGTTTATTTGTTGCGAGTAATTGATTTGCCATAACAGAAACACAACATTAATTATATATTGTTATAATATATCTATATATTATATATTCTGTGAAATCTTCATTTAGTATGCGCTGCATATTGCTTAATTCGTTATTATAGTTGAGTGTCCTAACTTCAGGAAGCGCCCAATTCCGTACGTGGTTACTTAATTGGTAATTAACTAAATTTAATTAATTCGTTTTTTTACAAGAAAAGCTTCTTCATTGATTTATGTTTCCAATTAGAAACTACCAGGATATATATCACATTTCATGATATCAGAAGATATCATATAATACAACTTACGTATATGCATTCCCTTTCAGCTAGTGTTATGAGGTCGGTGAATGGCAGCACCGAGTTTGACGTAAACACTGCTGTTGCCGCCACCCTGAAGTATGCGCCAGAGAGGAGTGGGGGAGGTGGACGAACAGCCAGCACAACCAAACAACCCACTGACACTGTCTAATCAGACACAAATTATATTCTAAATTGCATTTTCTTTTATATCATCAATAAAAAACATAGGACTCACCGATACATTTGTGTCTTTGTTTCATTGAAGTTGAAACAATGCTGACAGATCAGTCAGCATTGTTTCAATTACAAAATCAACGTTACTAAGGACGTTGAAATCTAGTCAGTTTGTAACTTTGTTACAACATTGAAACAACCATGACGTTGAAACAACGTTGATATCCGACGTCGACTCAACTTTCATATCGACCAATAATTCGACGGCATCACAACGTCGATACCTGACGTTGAAACAACGTCGATACTTGACGTTGAAACAACGTCGATATCCGACGTTGAAACAACGTCGATAACCGACGTTGAAACAACGTCGATATCCGACGTTGGAACAACGTCGATATCCGACGTTGAAACAACGTCGATATCCGACGTCGACTCAACTTTCATATCGACCAATATTTCGACGTCATCACAACGTCGATACCTGACGTTGCTACAACGTTGCTACAACGTCGTGTGCCTGCTGGGGACAGCATACCGCCAGAAGTGATCAAGTGTGCGAAGCCCGCCTTTACTACAGCACCTGCATCAACTGCTCTGTCAGTTGAAAGACGGCCGCGGGCCAAATTTGGCCCGCGGGCCAGAGTTTGCGGACCGCTGCCCTACAGTGACATATTGGACCGTGCCAGGATCCGCAGCATGTATTCACTGCTGAGCCAGAGACGCCTGCGCTGGTTGGGCCATGTGCGTCGCATGGAGGACGGCCGCTTGCCGAAAGACATCCTCTATGGACAAGTCACCAGTGGCGCGAGGCCAGTGGGACGGATGCGGCGAAAACAAAAAGCAACAATACCACCACTGTCATCCTGTTTCTTCTGCTTTGGCTGCGGCAAGGATTGCCACTCAAGAATCGGCCTTCACAGCCACAGTGGACCCTGCCAAATTTTTACAAGTTGAGAACGGGGCGCATCAGCATCGTCTCTTCGAAACTACGCTCTGCCTACATATATATATATATATATATATATATATATATATATATATATATATATATATATATATATATATATATATATATATATATATATATATATATATATATATATATATCCCAGCAGGCACACCGACGTCGTTTCGACGTCGAAAATAGGTTGAAATAAAGTCGCGACGTCGACAACATATACACAACGTCTATGCAACGTCGATCACCCCCGTCGTACCGACGTCGAAGTTTGACGTCGTTTGGACGTCGAGTGTAGGTCGGTACGCAACGCACATAGGTGGACAACATACACGCAACGTCGATGTAACGTCGATTAACCTCCGGCGTAACAACGCCGAAGTTTGACGTTGTTAGCACGTCGAATTTAGGTCCGAACGCAATGTATGTAGGTGGACAGCATATACGCAACGTCAATGTAACGTCGATTAACCTCCGTCGTAACAACGTCGAAGCTTGACGTTGTTGCCACGTCGAATTTAGGTCGGTATACGCAACGCACATTAGTGGAAAACATGTACGCAACATCAATATAACATCGATCAACCTTCGTCGTAACAACGTCGAAGTTTGACGTGGTTAAGACTTCGAATTTAGATTATTATGCTAAAGATGAAAGTTACTATACGAACATTAATTTTTATTTGAACGGCAACGTACAGCATGCTTCCAATGTCAGTGACTGGATTTGTGATCGCACAACTTTGTCTGTTTGATTCACTAGCCAAATAACCGATTTAGGTTTAAAACGGGATGAGGAATCATGTCCCAGCCAGCACGCATTCATTGGCCCGAGGGCGGACATCGCCTGGCAGCGCTCGGCAAGCGCTTGCCGACAACAGCCCGTTTGCCAGCCACACATGCGGCGCCCGCACTCGCGGGAGGTAATTTATCAGAGCTTGGACCGAGGGAGGCCGAGTTCTGATATCTCACGCGCGCTGTACCCTTATGATTTATTACTTGTATTAAATTTCGCATAGCATGCAAGGGGATTTTTCCCGCGCGGTAATGCACCACGCGGGAAGCAAAATAAAATGGAAAGAAACTAACTAAAATTCATATGAAACGTGTAGTTACTCTCACAAAAAATTAACAAACAATGACAACATTTTCTTGTTGTAAGCTCCATAAGTTCAA
>BSQZ01000028.1:6509410-6519410 GCA_033239005.1 Lamellibrachia satsuma
TTTTCACATAGTGCGATATGATGATATAGTGCTTGACGTGGTTATGGTGTCGTGGTGATTGTTAATGGTGAGCTGGCGTAGTTGTTGTGTTTCCAGCAATAGTGGACGCTTGTATGGCGGAGTACTTGTGTAATAGTTTGAATGGAGTGCCTATATGGTTTGTTTATATATATATATATATATATATATATATATATATATATATATATATATATATATATATATATATATATATATATATATATATATATATATATATATATATATATATATATATATATATATATATATACACACACACATATATGTGGTTTCGATGGGGAGTGCTGGTGGCACACCCACCACGCAGACTTCCTTGTAGGGCGGACAGATAATTACGCCAGTGTATGTATACAACTTTCGACTGCTGACCACTGAGAGCTCCTGCCCCTCTGTCTTACACTCGTATTTGATTTCATCCACGTACACTGTGAGGCCTCCTGATTCTTCTGACGCACAATTGATCTGTAGTAGATATGTCATATGCGTCAAAGTTGTCACATATCATTATGTATGTTTGGACTGTAAATGTAACTCGTTACAAGCATCGCCAGTAGCTGATAATCCGTACCCAAAACGATCCGGAGTCGATATAGTTTTTACCCATCATGACTAATGCATGCAAGATTGTGAATAGAACTTCATTAATGTTAAACAGATTCATCGGAATGCAAAAAAACTCCAATTCAGAATACGTTTTTGTTTCGTTGTGGGCTTTTGCAGTTCATACATGATTTTATTGGGTGTAAATCATTTGGGTACAAATCACCCTGCACACATTAGAAACAACCCTCAGCTAGTGCCAGAAATAATGGTTACGTGATCACTGGAAGGTTATCACATGACTGTACACTGCTTTTATGCTAAGTAAATGAAACATTCAGGACAACATACACAGTTATACTCTGAAGCATCGCCTAAAATAAATTTCCCAATGCATATTTTGCAATGCTTCTTGCTTTGAAGTAATACTTAAGTGTTAAGTTAAATCACAGAAAACATATGCCTACGCTTTACTGATGGTAATGCAAATGTAAATGAAGCAAACTGTAGAACAATGCGGTACTATTGCTATGGAAAGTGCAACACAGACCTATTTATAAATGTTGTTCTTCAGGAGAATACAAAGCATTTTTTGGACAAATTACATTACGAATGAAGAGGTTCTACAACAGAGCAGAGCAATATATCGGAAACTATCATAACAAGACAAATACAATAATTAGGAATCATTATAAAAAGCCTGATTTAGACATTACCATGGAAGGAAGAACTAGGTAATGATTGCCAACGTCACTAGACACACTATGGAATACATACTTTGTAGCATCCGCCACCAAACATTGTTGTGTACGTTTTCGCACTTGATCCAGTCCGTTGCATTGCCCATTTCTCTTTGTGTCGCAGGCACACAGAACCACTGCTATACAATTCCCGCAGGTAGTTTCTATCGTCAGCTGCAACAGTGTAGCAAACCTACATGTGTTGTCATCTGTTTACATCAGTATGTCACAGACTGGGACAGCACAGCAAGAGACAGCGTCATGCGAGCTCTCATATACAACAGTATCCCACAGACAGCATTTTGGTCAAATCACTTTTTAGGTTGGTCATTTGTGAAAATCGGATCAAATCGAAAAACGGTTGAACATGTGTGTCACCTTGCAACTTACCGATCTGATTGTCTGGGAAGGCACATTGACTGTCTCCAACTTTATCAGATGCGATGTACCGTTTTAGATTCTATGCATACATAACACATACATTATTGACAGAAACATGTCTAACAATATTAATATATGTCAACAATGGTGGTGCCGCCAGCACCTTAAGCAGAGCGTAATACTATTATATAAAAATTAACAGGTCTTCCATTGGATAGAGTAAAACATTTTTAATAGGTCCCAAGGACCAGATACAGAACTTTATAAGAACGTATTTTTTTTCTTTTATAAACAATGAAGTTCTGCAATCGATACGGGATAAACGTAATCCACTAAACAATACATCTCACAGTGATGCATCTAATATATCGCAAAAGGGAGGCCAAAGCCATGTCATCCATGTTACGATGTAGCGGTGCAACGGAAAAATACGCCTTTGGCTGTATGTCCCAACGGCCTCACCCTAAATGCATTTAAATATCATTATGTACAGGATAATCTTTTTATGTACCGGTACATATCTTATTATGCACTTGAAATATCTCAAGAACCTGGAAGAGCAGATTACCCATGCTACTTACTCGTAAGAATGGGCAGTAATCTGCAATTACTACAGCTCCACCATATGAAGGAATATCAGACGCATTCACACCGTCAATGCTGGTAAAAGGCTGAAAATTTACAAAGGGACATCTTGGGCATTTGGTTGGTTGTGGCCGACGTGTTTTTTGAGTCATGAAGTAATGTTAATATTTGCTTTTTGCTATTTTGGTATGAGTTGAGCTTCTAAGTTTCTTTAGCAAATTCCTGCTTTTTCTACTATAAAATTGGCAAAATAAATATGTTTTTGAACCAATAATCATCATTGTACATATCACTCTGCGAATGGTGTCCTATATAAGTGTTAGTTATATAGACAACAATCCATAGTATAATTGTTTTGTCTAAAAGTATGTTTTATACAATGTGTTAACACAAACTTAATAATTTTATCCACCACTACGAATATTTCTGAAATCCCTGGCTACATGCCTTGCGGTAGTTGGCCTTGGGACCAGAAGTTTAAAGACAGCAAAATGTACCAATGGAATATTCGCCACAAAACAAACACAAATCTGCTACATACACTTATCTTGCAAGTGATTGCCAAATTCCGGTTTGCTTCAGACGGATTACAGTATATTTCAATTAACAAAGTTTCGAAACCATAATTGAAGGATAGTTATATAAATAGGTTTTAATGTTTCAGATACCTAAAAGGTGTCACATATTCACAGCCCCCTGTACATTCACAAGAGGCCATTACAAATTCACTTCCAACGTTACCTTCATAACAGACTACAGCATCACTTGCTCGCCGTCATAATTACATGCTTAACATGAGAGAAGAACATATGTTCACAACTACCACTACCTCCACAGTACTTTACAATACATTACATGTTCAGAGCCAAAGTTACTTTGATATGACGTATGTACATCACATAGTGACAGTGAGCATCACATCAACAAGAGGTCTGAACAATCACAAGTCAACAACTAGCAATCACGCACGCACGCACACACACGCACGCATGCACACACGTATGTACGCACGCACACACGCACACATATCATACTTATATATAGTTTATTATTATTAATTAATTATTATGCATGATTAATGTAATGTTAGGAGCTAAAAGCTAAAGGAAGCTAAAGGAATGTATTTCTTTGGTACCACATTTTTATGACAAACATATTTGACAAATTCTGATTGTTAAAGGCACACCTGATATTTGGAATCAATTATTTTGTTAGACTTCTGTAAACTACAATAAGCAACGGCCTTCCTTTCATGTGTGCAGGTCAACTTGTCCAACCTTTTCAGACCCCACACGTCACAATAGGGTGACAGCGATTGACTACTGCAATCAATAGAACACGATGCACCGTGTGCACACAACAGGCCACAATACGGAACAACTGGCTCAGCACTACGACTGGCAGGACAACATGCACTGTGCACACAACAGGCCACATTATGGAGCAACTGACTCACCACTACAATTGACAGGACAAGATGCACTGGGCGCACACAACAGGTCACAGTACAAAGCAACTGACTCACCACTACGAGTGACAGGACAAGATGCACTGTGCACATACAACAGGTCACAGTATGGAGCAACTGACATACCACTACGACTGGCAGGACAAAATGCACTGTGCATACTCAACAGGTCACAGTACAGAGCAACTGACTCACCACCACAACTGACAGGACAAGATGCACTGTGCACATACAACAGGTCAGAGTATGGAGCAACTGACATACCACTACGACTGGCAGGACAAAATGCACTGTGCATACTCAACAGGTCACAGTACAGAGCAACTGACTCACCACCACAACTGACAGGACAAGATGCACTGTGCACATACAACAGGTCACAGTACAGAGCAACTGACTCACCACCACAACTGACAGGACAAGATGCACTGTGCACACACATCAGGTGTACGGAGCAACGGACTTACCACGACGTCTGACAGGACAAGATATAATGTATGCACACAACAGGTCAGAGTACGGAACAACGGACTCACCACTACGACTGACAGGACAAGATGCACTGTGAACATACAACATGACACAGTACGGAGCAACTGACTCACCAGTACAACTGACATGATAATAAGCTGAACATGATATGTATAGTGTGTACACAATCCTTTAGAGACAAGACAACTGAGTTTCAAATGGTGTCTAACATCATTTTTTAAGCTAGATAATAAAAACATTAACATAAATTACTGCTGGATTAAATGTTAAAAAAAAAGATATATGTGTTGATATATGAATACCATATATTATGATTTAACTTATCATATCAGACACTTTGAAACACCAACGCATTTGTCTTTATCTGCATATATTCCTTGCAGCTCTTCTTGGCAAAGTCACACCCTTTTCCATAACCATGCAATAGAGGTTCTGCCATCTTATAGTTTACACGGTACCATCTGAAATATATCAAACATTTACGCTCCAAAGCAACTTTTTGAAATAATCACTGCCTCACTCTAGATATTCATTCAATCATCACAGTCTCACTCTTGACATGTTTCAGAGCGTTTAACAAATAACACCAATGAAAGTTGCACTTACCCAGTGTCCTCCATGAGAGCCAACGTCACACGAGAAAAGACTGCATTTTGAGTGACTATACCTGTCATCGCTTCATTCTACAACAACAATACACACCAACTCCTACTTCATACACACCCCTTACACACACCACAGATAGCTAGAATATGATTCTATGTTTGTCTGTCTCCATCTCCCCCTCCGTCACTCCCCCCTCCCCCTCTCTCTATGTAATGTTGTTATATTATTTAAATTATAAAATAACAGCAGATTGAAGACATATATTTCATGTTATCCGATAATCTATTTTCTCCCTCCGTCACCTAGTATAGAATCTTGTGAAGTTACCTCAAACACTCTCTTCTCCCAGTGTGATATCTTTGTGCCACTTCCGCCCTGGTCTTCCAGCTCAGCGCCCTCCAGGGTGGCGCAGCCAAAGTGTCTCCGTGCCTCCCTCTAAAACAGCCAACTACATGTAACCGCCCTTATTCATATGCTAAGAGAAAGATGTAATTTTCACACAAAAGAAATATCATCACCATTATCAAGTGCCGTGTCTGTTGCAGGCGTAGGCGATCATGACCCTCCGTTTTTCACGATCATGTGTGTCCTGTAACATTATACTGTGCTCTTGCCTAGTCAAGCTGTTAGACCATCAAAGATTTAAAGCTATTTGTTGTTCCCTGTTTCTTTTCCCTCAATATTTCCCAGTGTCACTAGATGTTCTAGTTTTCTAATTCTCATCACGTAGCAATTCTGCTCATCTTTTCCTGATTTTGCACATGATCTTCCTTTTATCAATAGCTATGTTTAGAATGTCTTCATTACTTTTCTGTTCTGCCAACGAAATTATAAGCACGACATACCACTTACGACAAAAGGTAACAATATCTATGAAACATAAATGCGACTTACAACAACAGTTGGAGTGACCAACATTGTGACGTTCTTCCAACCCTTCCGCTCAAAGATTTTAGTGATGTTAGAACTCCAAATTGTTTTACCACTGCAGAACAGAACAGAAAAACGTATTCAATTTCAGCCGCAGCTGCTTTCATGACGTTATTCCACGAAACCACCCACCTAACTATACACATGCAATCATTAGCCAATCGCTAGAACTGTAGGGACTTACATTACTGGTATTACTGGTCTCACACATACAATGCATGCGTGTTGACAGAACACAACTATGTGTACACTTTCAGAACATACATGCACCCCACATAATGTTTATGAGTCATTATACTTTTAGACCATCAATTGGGCTTTGGAACCAAGCGATCAAAATATGTGTTTGAATAACACAAAAAGTTCGTCAGTACACATCTGATGTATACTGATTATGGTTATGGCTATGATGAATTCTTGTAACGTTTTGCCAAATTGATATTTTAAGAAATATACTATCCAAGAAGCTGAAAGAAAGACTTTCAACAATGTTACCATGCTTGGTAAAAGAAATATTGCACCAAGTGCATTAAATAACATATTAACTGTTCGATTCGATTGATTTCTGTTGTTTGCAAATATGTTGCAATTAGCCTTGTACAGTATATCATACTTTCAGTGTGTAACCGATTCTGATTTTAGTGGGTATGCTCAAAAACGTACCGCGCCTTGGTAACGGTGTTGATAGTAACGGCGTTGATAAATTAATGGTTTTCTGGGTTTACGCGAAACTCGGTGCTTTATCATCGCCCATTGTTAGATATATCAAGATGCTTTATCAGAGGTCTATCTCATCATACTTTCGATTATTACCAATAAATGCATCTTATAAACTAAATGTTGGTAACGGTGTTGATATTTAATAAACTTAAGGTGACATAATTACGTTTCTAACCTGATTAATTTACAAACTGCAGAAGTCACACAACAAACGCAGTGTTCACCATGGCACATTGATGTCGTGCAAACGGTGTCGCCACATAATGAATGAATAAGCATTATTCTATGAGCTGTCAGTGGATAAAAAAATTTCGGCGTTGAAAATATTTATGGACAAATCTAAACGGGGTCATATCCTATTTAAAAACAACATTGAAATATAACTTATTAATTAAACCAACCGAAACACATTACTTTAGTTTGGGTACCTTGTACATTAGTTTGCATACAAATGCGTTTTCAGTTACGGATGTCAACTCGGGCAGACTGTTTTGGTCTACCAGGTTTAATGAAACATTATTTGACGAAATGTAACTTTGTTACATGCGCCTATAGTGCATAGTACATGCTTACATACTGCAATACATTATTTTGTTGTACCTTCATAAATATACATTTTAGGGACATTTTCATACCTCGGACAGTAATTTATGGCTCATAAGTATGATGTCTCATATACAGTTCATAGAGTGTTCATAGCAACTGTGCAATATGAAATTGTCTTACTCCTTTACTGGGGGTCGGCCTGAAGACTTGTTACGTTTAGTCACTGGACTGCCATCTTTGTCACGGTAGTAGCCAAACAGCCCTCTTGAGAAACCCTGCCAAAATATAATTCGTCCGTCCTCTAAATAAATCAACGTGTGAGTGTTATAGAATACATATAATACTTCATCTCTGCATGTAATATAACAAAGTTATTTGATGTGTGGAAGGTAATGCGATGGACCAAATAGCTGTTGTTAAGACATTACAATGACGCGACCACCGAGACTCCAGATTTTTTTTTACTATTTCACAATTCACATATCTCAGCAACACGAAACAAGTCATCGATCAAAAATAAAAATGATGTCACAACATGTCTAACAGGTGCTGTGTTTTACGCATCTCATATTATGGACAAATTGTCTGTATGAAATGACATGGAAGCCCACGAAGATACAAGATGTGACTACCTACCAAGGCATGGTATATCTCGTGTTTGACGGTTGCTAGTACACTTGCTTGCAAGTGTACAACACCAGCCAAGGCTATGGTTTGGGGACAGATGTTCACATACCCTGCCACAGGTCTGAAAGATAATAAGAAACGACATGCAATTCTAGACTTTATAATACAAGCGTTTGATGGTTGATATGGCACTTTTTCGCAAGTGTTTAGCCTCACAAAAGGCTTTTCTTTGGGGACAGATGTTTATATATCCTGCCACCGCATTCTTGCATTTGCTTGAACGCATATCAATTTGCTACCTGTCGAGTGCGTGTTCAAGCTGACAACATGATGCGAACGCTTTCAATCGCGTCCCACACGAAGCTGGTTTCTTGGCAGAGACATACAGTATGAAGTCCGTGTTTACCCCAGCACCATCGCTACCCTTTTTTATAGGCTTGTCACCATCCATCCTGTAGCACCCCTGACAGACAGAACATGGAAAACGTGACTACTCGTGCAAGCCTGACAGGGAGTGCGTACGTAAATATATTTCTTATTATGACAAACTTGCTGAATCACATACCGCTTGCACCAGTTACTAAGTCAGCAGTTGTCATGACAATCAACAAAAGCTGACCGACGTATCACTACCTGAATAATGACTCACAGATTGAGAACAAAACAAATTTGAGCGCGAGTTTTGGTGAATCGCCGGAATCGTCATCGATGATTTTGACTTTGTCAGAATACATCGCGTAATCAAAGGTTGTTAACGCCATTGTTGTTTTCGATGTCGGGTGTGTCTAATCCATCGGCATTCCCGAGCGAATTCGTTTGGAGTTGTGGCAGTCTTGACACTGATTACATTTACTTATTGACTAAATCAATTTCAGTACCATGAAATCGAATTTATCATAATTCTTTGGACAACTTGCAATGAGTTTGAACTAAAATGTGGCTTTTATTGCACAAATTGTCAACAGGTTCAAAACATGGCTGCCTACACAATACAGCGGCTTTTGATTTGAATACGTAATTATTGCGTGCAGTAGTAGGAAAGTGAAATTATGGCCAGTGTCACTGCCTCCGATAGTATTAGCCAAATTGGCGAAACATATATAGCATTGGTATTCTTACCGTTAGATGTTCAGCAGGTATTTTAACTGGACCACAGGTAGGCGCTTCATCACAGGCTCCTACACAGTAATGCCTATGGATTGGGTCATCTGTTCTATAATATACAGTTCCGTTGCATGTTCTGAAATAATACCACTTGTATATATGTGTTTAGCAGTAGTTTTCTGAAACAACTTTTAAATTCTGAACTATTTTTTCATTACCGCATTTTATTATGAAAAATCTATATCATAAGATGTTACATAACAACTTGGATGCTCAATTAGAGTTAGTGACATTGTTGCTATTTAATGCAAACCTCATACCGTTGCAATCTGATGGGTGCCTTCACACTTCGAACTTTCAGAGTATTCTTAAAATACTCCACAGACTTTGGTATTAGTTCTTTCTGCAAACAAACAGATAAATGATTAAGAAAACAGTGAAGTACCCTTTTTGTCAGACCGCACAGTGCAATATATTATGATTATGCCGTTAAATTAAACAAATCAGTAATACTAAGCTCAACATAAATTACCTTAATAATAATATAATTTACCGTATAATATCCATAACCATGCTACATAGCAACTGCTTAAACACCCCGTTCAGATCTACTGGATATATAATAATACGTTTAATCTTCTTCACAGGGAAAACACTGCTATTAACACTGCATAAACGCCAAGCAAACACTGATGACTTTGTATTTAGCATGTTGGATTCAATAGAGACATCCCTGGTTGAAAAAAACTTGTTGAAAATTGCTTTGGTAATTTAAAAAACATATACAAATTACAATATGCTTGAATTATTTATTATATTAGCTGATGAAACAAATATCAGTTCTTACTTCGATGATATTTTTTAATTTTGCATCCAGCTGTGGAATAGTTTCGGGGTCAAAGTGCACGTGGATTCGCATCTTCTGGTCGATACTGCGTTTTCTCACAACTCTTGTTGGCTCACCCAAGTATGTGTGATAAATCTGAATAACCATATCACAAATACTAAGTATTGTATATGCTACCAATAATTGGTTTTAATCACATGATACATTTGTGTCCCACTCATTTGTCAGCTAAATGATTACTTTTACCAAAGGAACAATAAGATGAAAATAGTCTCATATGATATTGTCCCATATATATATATATATATATATATATATATATATATATATATATATATATATATATATATATATATATATATATATATATAT
>BSQZ01000028.1:6529410-6629410 GCA_033239005.1 Lamellibrachia satsuma
GACAGAACACAGGGAAAGCAACTAAACTAACTTTGTAATCTGCTGGAGCAGACTGGTGTTACCTTGGATGGTCATAGACAGAACACGGGGAGAGCAACTAAACTAACTTTGTAATCTGCTGGAACAGACTGGTGTTACCTTGGATGGTCATAGACAGAACACAGGGAAGAGCAGCTAAACTAACTTTGTAATCTGCTGGAACAGACTGGTGTTACCTTGGATGGTCATAGACAGAACACAGGGGAGAGCAGCTAAACTAACTTTGTAATCTGCTGGAGCAGACTAGTGTTACCTTGGATGGTCATAGCCAGAACCCAGGGGAGAGCAACTAAACTAACTTTGTAATCTGCTGGAGCAGACTGGTGTTACCTTGGATGGTCATAGACAGAACACAGGGGAGAGCAACTAAACTAACTTTGTAATCTGCTGGAACAGACTGGTGTTACCTTGGATGGTCATAGACAGAACACAGGAGAGAGCAGCTAAACTAACTTTGTAATCTGCTGGAACAGACTGGTGTTACCTTGGATGGTCATAGACAGAACCCAGGGGAGAGCAGCTAAACTAACTTTGTAATCTGCTGGAGCAGACTAGTGTTACCTTGGATGGCCATAGACAGAACACAGCGGAGAGCAACTAAACTAACTTTGTAATCTGCTGGAGCAGACTAGTGCTACCTTAGATGGCCATAGACAGAACACAGAGGAAAACAACTAAACTAACTCGTTTTACCGAGAAAACGCATATATATATATATATATATATATATATATATATATACACCTAGATTTCGGCCCAGTATGGTGACTGATTTGGAAATGTTTGTGCGTTCAGCAGAGTATTCAGTGTAATGCGGTCAGCTTATGTACATTGTCATTAAATGAAAGTATAATGCGGTAGTAAAGAAACCATGGACGGACCCTAATTATGGCGTGATGATGTATGTCCATTGGCTCTTGAGCGCTCGCTAGACTTCAATCGCTTTCAAAACTGAGAGTCAAATCCCTTATGAAAATATACCATGGTATACCAGCTACTGACAACTGTAAATGACATAACAATATTGTAACACAACAATGAACATACGCTGACCGCTTGCCTATCACTACACTGAATACTCTGCAGAACGCACAAACAGTTAAAAATCAGTCACCAGACTGGGTAGAAATTGAGGTGTGTATATATATATATATATATATATACACACACCTCAATTTCTACCCAGTCTGGTGACTGATTTTTAACTGTTTGTGCGTTCTGCAGAGTATTTATATATATATATATATATATATATATATATATATATATATATATATATACACACACCTCAATTTCTACCCAGTCTGGTGACTGATTTTTAACTGTTTGTGCGTTCTGCAGAGTATTTAGTGTAGTAGAAATTGAGTGTGTGTATAATATATATATATATATATATATATATATATATATATATATATATATATATATATATATATATATATATATATACACACCTCAATTTCTACCCAGTCTGGTGACTGATTTTTAACTGTTTGTGCGTTCTGCAGAGTATTCAGTGTAGTGATAGGCAAGCGGTCAGCGTATGTTCATTGTTGTGTTACAATATTGTTATGTCATTTACAGTTGTCAGTAGCTGGTATACCATGGTATATTTTCATAAGGGATTTGATTCTCAGTTTTGAAAGCGATTGAAGTCTAGCGAGCGCTCAAGAGCCAATGGACATACATCATCACGCCATAATTAGGGTCCGTCCATGGTTTCTTTACTACCGCATTATACTTTCATTTAATGACAATGAACATAAGCTGACCGCATTACACTGAATACTCTGCTGAACGCACAAACATTTCCAAATCAGTCACCATACTGGGCCGAAATCTAGGTGTATATGGCCTATACGTTTTTGGTGCGTTTTCTCCATAAACGAAGTATGTAATTTTCACAAAGTTCACACAGCAAGTGTGTTAATAACAGATAAATGTGCTGTGAAATGTTCAAGAAAACCGTATGACAAATTTAATAGGAATCCAAACAACGTTATAATGGCCACCATTTGGAAAATCAACAGTGGTTCTACCCCCCATCAAAACGTGAACAAGAAAAAGAAGTATGAAGAACTGATGAGGACGACCCAGTGCAGACAAAAGTGGCGATCCGTGATAGCCGACCTTCCGAGAGGCGTTGGCCCCGATGATGAGGGGAGAGTCTAAAAGGCGGACTAGGGTAGTCATGTTGTTCCCATATCTCAGAGAAATTATTAAATTAAAAATCGCAATTATTTCTTAATAACGCTCTCCCTCCCCCGTTTTTTAGATATCTAACCATACATATTTTATGAAGAGTAGTAATTTATATAACTAAATATAAACTTATATAATTCTATACCGCGGTCTGCCCTGGACAATCGTGATGTATGTATGCATGATGTGTGTGTGCGTGTGTGTGTATGTGTGTGTGTGTGTGTGTGTGTGTGTGTGTGTGTTTGTGTGTGTGTAACGCACGCACGCACACACGCACGCACGCACGCACGCACGCATGCGTTGGCATCAAGGCCCTCTATACAATTGTGTTATGTCATTTACAGTTGTCAGTGGCTGGATGTCATTAGTTGGCCTTTTAATGTGTGTTGCTCTGTGTAGAACCTCTTTTTATGTCATGTGTTGTGTCCAATAATTTTTTATTCTCTGGGGAAAGATGATTACGTTGCTGTTAGTCTATCCTCCATATAAAAATGCATCAATGTAGGCCACACGTTGCACACATAGCATCTGAAAACTCTTATTCGCAGGAATTTTCCAAGGAGGGGCAAGAAAGAAGATTACAAATCCAGGGGAATGTGCCCCCCCTTGTCCCCTCTGCGGACGCTCATGCCCTGGTCTACATTGATGTAATATATATTTGTAATATCCAGAATGCTTGACGTGTCGTGGAATGTTTGATTTGCTCTTGCGTTTCCCTTCTTCATTTCTTGAGCACGTTACAATTCAACCTTTTTAAATAATCTACTGGATTAATCGTCTCGGCATTAACTATTATATAACATATTTGTGTTTGCGCTTGCTGTTAAAGTAAACTACAGTTGGGATTAATAAATCAATTAAACATGGTTATCCTGATCGCAACCCTGTCACTTTTACGTGGTTTGCCTTTTAAGCTTTCCCCCTCTAATGACTAAATGTTTGATGGAAAGCATTCGAAATGCTAATTTGCATATTTATAACTGTCATGAAGAAATAAAATTGTTGTAGACAATGCCGTCTGTCCAAACACCAAAAATCAAAGTGTCAATATTGTGTTAATTTTAAATGTTTTTAATAAATCAAGTAGTCGATAAATATCGGGTATGTCATGTATTTAAAATGTTAATTAATTATGTCACATCGTAGTTTCGATGTTCACCAACTGAGGTTGTGTTTGCATCATAGGTTGTGTCTGCTTGTTTCCATCAACATAGGTTGTGTTTGCATGGTTCCAACACAGAGGTTTTATTTGCTTGGCTCCAGCAAAATATGTTGTGTTTACTTGTTTCCATTAACATAGGTTGTGTCTGCTTGTTTCCATCAACAGAGGTTGTGTTTGCCTATTTCCATCAATATAGGTTGTGTTTGCTTGGTTCCAACACGGAAGTTTTATTTGCTTGGCTCCAATAAAATATGTTGTGTTTATTTGTTTACATTAACATAGGTTGTGTCTGCTTGTTTCCATCAACATAGGTTGTGTTTGCTTGGTTCCATCAACGGAGGTTGTGTTTGCATGGTTCCAACACGGAGGTTTTATTTGCTTGGCTCCAGCATAATATGTTGTGTTTACTTGTTTCCTTCAACATAGGTTGTGTTTGCTTGGTTCCATCAACATAGGTTGTGTTTGCTTGGTTCTATCAACAGAGGTTGTGTTTGCATGGTTCCAACACGGAGGTTTTATTTGCTTGGCTCCAGCAAAATATGTTGTGCTTACTTATTTCCATTAACATAGGTTGTGTCTGCTTGTTTCCATCAACGTAGGTTGTGTTTGCTTGGTTCCAACACGGAGGTTTTATTTGCTTAGCTCCAGCAAAATATGTTGTGTTTACTTATTTCCATTAACATATGTTGTGTCTGCTTGTTTCCATCAACATAGGTTGTGTTTGCTTGGTTCCAACACAGACGTTTTATTTGCTTGGCTAATCAACATAGGTTAAATTATCTGGGAACCTTCCGCACAGGTTGAGGTTTCTGGTTCTTTCGTTCTTTGCATCTTTGCATTACATTTTTCTGTGCAAACAAGCTGTATGCCATTGAGTTAGTGTTGGCTGGTTTCTGTCCGTTAAGGATCAGTATGTAGGTTCTACCCAATCAGGCTGTCTCGATTTGTTTCACGCACTAACACCAGATAAGACTAATGGTACTAGTGATGTCATTAGATAACGCCATCTGGGTCACAGCTACATACAGAACAATGGTCCAGATAACAGAGAGGGCAGGCCCAAGAAATAATGTCTTCGATGTTGTAGCAGTTGTTGTAGGGAAAACCTCACCCCAAAACAGACCATCGCCAGGATATCGTGGCGCAGTCAATTTAAATTGTTTACCTTTGTGTGATGTGGAGAGGAGACGATTTAGCAGAGACCAATGTCAGAATGACACCGAGTAGAATAACCCATAGACACACATTCTCAACCATCCTTTAATTGTGTTCTATGACAGAATAGGGAAATAAAATGGAGATAACAAGCAGACCTGCTTTGATGATGATACATTAAGCAGAGTAAATGTGTTATATAATGGCTTGATGTTTACAGTGCACGTGTTCACGCTCTTCTAAATGCATGCACATTTTAAAGTAGTGCAGATGTGTGCTGTTTATAAAGGGAGTGCTTGTGTGATTTATAAACGGAGTGCTGTTGTGGTTTGTGAAGGGAGTGCTGGTGTCGTTTGTAAAGGGAGTTCAGTTATAGTTTGCAATGGGACTGCTGATGTAGTTTGTAGAGGGAGTGCTGATGTGGTTTGTAGAGGGAGTGCTGATGTGGTTTGTAGAGGGAGTGCTGGTGTCGTTTGTAAAGGGAGTTCAGTTATAGTTTGCAATGGGAGTGCTGATGTAGTTTGTAGATTGAGTGCTGATGTGGTTTATAGAGGGAGTGCTGATGTGGTTTGTAGAGGGAATTCAGTTGTAGTTTGCAATGGGAGTGCTGGTGAAGTACGTAAAGGGAGTGCATCTGTAGTTAAGAAAAGGAGTGCTGGTGGCACACATACCGCGCAGACTTCCTTGTAGGGCGGACTTATAATTACGATAGTGTATGTATACTGCTGTCTTATGCTGACCACTGATAAGTATTGTCCCTCTGTCTTGTACTCGTATTCAGTGCCATCCACATACACCTTAAAGCCATCTGACTCTGCTGATGTACACTTGATCTGTATTAGACATGTCGCATGCATCAAGGTTGTCACGTGTCATTTTTCTCATCTGGTTGGGCTGTAAATGTAAATTTGAAGTAGTCACATACATCGTCAGTGGCTGCGTCGGAGGTTCACAGTAACCATTACACTTGTAGGGTGAAGTAATGTTTGCAACACCGGACTATCAATCGACAGGTGTTCGAATGATCTTGCTATTGTTTCATAGATTGGCAATTTCGTTCATTCTATGTTGCTTCAGTTCACTCAGCTGTATAAATGAATACCTGATAGTGATGGATTCGATGAATTATTAGTCTATTAGCGAAGTAATTACAGAGGGCTAAATGCATACCAGAGAAGTCGGATTAGTTTTAGAATGAACACATATGCCAGGGGACAACTGTAAAGCGCCTTGACCGGGCCTATGGACTGGATTCTACGCTCTATAAGCAGCTATTTTTATCTTGTCATTTAAACAACTGATGCTTAATAGCAAGCGACCAAACGTATCATACGCAAGGCAATTCGTTACTAGAACGATTTGTATCCAAGACAATTCGCACTTAAACTTAATATAAACTTAATATAAACTTAATATAAAGCCATTAATCAGTGGTGATTGAATTACTTTAATTTTTTGTACTTGAATAAAAGTAAAAGAAAAACGTAATTCACATAAAGACTACTTGAGTAAAGTACTTCGTAAAAAAGTACTTGAGCAAACGATAAAACTACTTTTCAAAAGTATTTGAGGTAAAAGTAGAAGTAAAAGTACAACGCTTAGAAATAACAACAAAACCATGAGTAATATTATATAAATTACACGGCTTGCATCTGGCAACTGTTTTTCTACCACTCTGCCTGTTCACACACAGCCTTAGCTGGTCAAATGGTATACCACCCTTGAACATAGTGTCACTGGGTTGCTTGGAAAATCACATTATCATTGTAAAACAGGATATATATACGCAGGTGTGATAGTATCTGAGTAGCTAGATGATCAGTCCAGTAGTAGTAGTAGTGGCCTCTCAGGCTTCTGCTAGCACTGGCCATAGTAAAATTAACAAAGACATTCGATGTCTAGCTGATGAAGCCATCTGGCATGTCTTATCAGCTCACACAAACTTTGAAACAACACGCTGGGTTGGTTACTTGTAGGGGCTACAATTGATCAAAGGGCAGACCAGTGCAAAAGAGGCCTGCTGTTGCTAATTGCAATTAAGTGCCCTGATATGGGTCACGGTGAATAAGACATTACTGGGAAAAGATGCTGCCAAATGGCAGAGTATGAATTGTTTACTCTTTAGTTCTGTAAACTAACCATTATTATGAATTTATTAAACCTCTCAATATGAATTTTAATCGTGAAAGTAAAATGATGTTTAATACTGATGTAAGCCGGTAAGTGGGGAGCGGTGGTCTAATGGTTAGAGCACCCTCCTGTCGATCGTGAGGACGAAGGTTCGATTCCACCTCCGCCGTTTCGAAGCTTGGGCAATTTCGTTCACCCCATTTTGCCTGTGTCTTTCGGAAGAGACAGTAACAGTTGTTGGTCCCTTATACCTAGTGTCTATGCCAAGGGAAGTTAAAGATCATAAATCATCTGTGATGGACTCACTTACTCTAGAGAGCAGCAAAATCTCCAAGCAGATTCTGCTTAATGGATGGTGGCTGCCTAACATAAAAAAGAAGGCTATTGCCGACAATGGGCGAAAAATCGGTGCAGTTCTCGATTCACGGTGCGCGTTCGCTCACGAATATCAGAACTGCAATTTGGTTTGAGATGGCGTTCAAGCGTTGTGTGCTCGAAGTGACATTTTATTTCAACAGCCTTAAACCTGACCTACGCCAATAATTGGTAGACTTCGTTCACGGACCTATACAATTATATAAAACAGTGGTTGCGTCGATATCTCAAAGAGAGGTTTGTATGCAAATATGATCGCGAACTGGCCTGCGATTGGATAATATAAACAATTTTACCCTTGCGTCGCGATCCCCCTGGCGATTAGGCGTGTGTTTTGAAATGTGGTTGACGGGTGGGGCGCCACTAGCAGCAGTACGAAAGTAAAAAATGGCGTAACTGGTGTGATGTAGTTTGTGAAGGGAGTGATGGTGTTGTATGTAAAGGGAGTGCTTATGTGGTTTGTAGAGGGAGTGCTGGTGTCGTTTGTAAAATTTAGTTAAAATTCTACTTCGTTACATGCCTATTACTTGAAATAATTTCTCAAGTATTGTAACAAAGTGCATTTACTTCGTTACATAACACCACTGCTCGTAATGCTTGGTGATATACTCTCTAAACACGACAGGCAAAGTGGGGTGAACAAAACTGCCCAAGTTTCGAATCGGCACCAGGTGGACTAGAACTCCGGTCCCTCTGTTTACAGCCGATATACCACATCGTCGTCCATATTCGTCAACAAATGCCGTATTACATTGCATCAAATATTACAGAATGACAGTTTGGATTCGTCAGCGACAAAGGAACAGCTAGTGCGCTCCCCACATCGAGAAACATCATATAAATTAAAAATGCTTTCTTCAAGTTTTACTTCCTATTTACTGCTGTTGTATATTTGCCGTCAGAGATTAAATAAAACGTGAACATGTTAGAACAATAAATCAGTATGTGAAAAACATTACTTCAACAAATGAAGGAAAGGATTACATACTTTGTAGCATCCACCACCAAACTTCGGTGAGTACTCCTTTGTAGTTGTTCCAGTCTTTTGCTTTCTCCATTTCCGCTTGTGTCGTAGGCACACAGAATCGGCACTAAATAATTCCCGCAGGATGTTTTTGTCGTCAGCTGCAACAGTGTTACAAACCAACATGTGTTGTCATCTACGTACACAAGTATGTCACAGATTGGGGTATCAGAGCAAGAGACTCCTACACACTCTCACATATAACAGTATTACACAGACAGAGACATCAGAGCAAGAGACTCCTACACACTCTCTCATACAACATGATTACACAGAGACACCAGAGCAAGATACTCCTACACACCCTTACATACAATAGTATCACACAGAGACATCAGAACAAGAGACTCCTACACATTTTCACTTACAACAATATCACACAGATAGAGACATCAGAGCAAGAGACTCCTACACACTCTCACCTACAACAGCATCACACAAACAGCATTTTGGTCCAATAATTTGTGTAGAATGGTCATTTGTGAAAATTGGATCAAATCAAACAACTGTTGAACAGGTGTGTCACCCACGTACACTAGTATCGCACACAAAGAGGAAACAAATCATGAGACTGCCTCCTACGTGTTCTTACATACAGCAATAGCATACAGACAGAGACAGCTGACCAAGATACTGTATCTTACATACAATAGAATGACACAGACAACACAGCTCATCATTTCTATTTTGCAAAGTTTTGTGTTTATTCACGTCTTACCACCAACGCCTTTCATTACAGTCAACCTTGCTACATGAATAATATTGTTTTTTACTTAATAATATTTTAATATTAAGTTTACACCTATTATACATATTTGTTCAGATCAGGACCCAATAATCAAACAGGGACATAACAATGGACACAGTCAATCAGAATCTTTGTAAGGATTGTAAGATTAGTTAGGTGGATTTCCACACTACACCAAATAGTTGTGTCTTTAAATCAGAGTTCGCATCACTGGATAACACAATCAAGTAATGTTTTCTTATAAGTTAGTGACAGCTATATTAATAAGTAAGACGATAATATTATAACGCGGAGGTACATATTGAGACTCCAACATTTACGATGTTCCTGCAACGGTATTAGGTAGCACACTATGTTTATCAATAACATTTTAAACATTTTGGCAGTAGCTAATTCATCCTACACAAAATTGGTGCAGTGCGTGTTAGAGTTTGTGAGTCCACGACAGGCTACACATATACGTTGTATTTGATCTATACTTCCACTGGCATAGAGACCAGGTAGAATGGACCAACCGCTTTTAGAGTTCCATCCGTAAGATACGTGCAAAGTAAAGTGGATGAAATTGTCCAATCTTCAAAAAGGCAGCAGGTCGGTACAAACCCTGATCCTCTTGACTGAGAGTTACGAACTAGATTATCTGGGATGGAACACTGAGTGTTCCCAACTGTACCAGCTGAGGTATACAGTGGGAATTTCTAAACATACGTAACACACATACATTAGTAGGCAAGCTAAATCATCTAGAATTTCTTAAAGACATCATTTGTAAATATATAATAGAATATAAAACACTTCTATTGCGCTAAAATCCCCGGGAGACCCAAGCTCGACATCGCACCAAAATAAAAGGAGTTAAACAGTGCCTGGTCGATAAGCAGTTCCAGTTATAAACAGTTCGATTGGTACGCTGGGGAGCTATGGGGGATAAGCAAGTTTAAACAGATGGATAAGTTATTAATGAGATTACCAAAACGATGTAGATGGACGCCATCATCGATTTTAAGGTACTCTTGGAGGTTACAAATGTCACCTGGGGTAAAAATGGCGGATTTTAACAAATTGACATCTACGTGATTTTCTTGAAATGTGTATACAGTGTATTTCAAATTGCTTGTGCATTTATATATATATATATATATATATATATATATATATATATATATATATATATATATATATATATATATATATACATACACATATAAGCGCTATAGAAGTTAATTACTATTATTATTATTATATATATTTATATATATATATATATATATATATATATATATATATATATAGGTGCCATCGAAGTTAATTATATATATATATATATATATATATATATATATATATATATATATATATATATATATATATATATATATATATATATATATATATATATATATATAACAGGCACACAAAAGTCATTATTAGAACGAGGGACAATCGAAGATTTATTTGGAAATGCAATTTGGAATAAATATGTCTTTAGTTTTTTGGAAGATAGCTATTGTTTCAGATGTTTTGGGAGGAGTTCATTCCTTACCCTTAGGCGCAGCGGCAGAGAAAGCACGTTTGCCCAAGTTAAGTTTTCTTGTAGTCAGAATAAGTTGTTGTGAAATTGATGATCTAAGCTGAAGTTTGCTATCATATTGCACGCTTAATAACATTCGAAAGCTAATATGTGAGACCAAAATCATAATTGGATGCACAGGTGGATGTGTGCATGATAAAACTGTGCACATATTTGGGTGCAGGTCTGTCTTGTGGTCACGTGTATGACAGTGGGGACGTATTGGATGGATACGAAAGAGTGTGCAGTGAAATGGGTTCTTCTGTGGCGAAGAGATACCAGTCTAGGAAAACGAATTTTAATGAAGTGTGTCAACAGTTGGTTGGACCAAAGGGCAGCAACGTAAGGCCGTCTTAGAAAGGACCACCCTGACTTTATAATCTCATAAACCCTTGCACCAAGCATACATCTTTCAAAATATAGTACACCTGGCCTTTTGAGACATACAAGATCTTGTTTGTTATGTTTCTCATTACTGAACTAAGATGACAACAGTCAACACGGTGGAAAACAGGGTTTAATAAAGAACTATTGATACATGGAATTATTGATTCACCGCAATAGCTGATGTGACGATGCGGTATTGTCGCTGAACTATCGATAGTTGGCAAAACAAATAAGCAGGACTAGTTGTGTCACTGTAACACTGCATATTCGTAAACATGTTTATATATGGTAGTTTTACTTATTTATCGACATAGCATCAATATTCGTTAATTAGAGCAGCGTTATTCACGGATTCACCATGTTGAATGATGTGCTCCAATTATGGCGTGGGACTGCTTTTCTTGTTATTCGCTATTCCATTATTATCTTAAAACTGTTACTGTTCAAGTACCTGAGATCCATGATGACTGCCGATGGAAGTTCCAAGAGAGAAATATTCGCAAGACTATCGAAAGCTGGGCAAGCATTTGCTACACCCAGAAATATCTGGAAATCTTGGAAAATTCGTCAGAAAACGAAAATACACTTTTCAATAGCAATGTTCTTAAGAATCCTGGAAAATAACATACTGTCAACCACAGGCTTGAAGTCTTTCAGAACAGGTGCCTTCGCAAAATATTTTGGTCTAACACCATCTCCAATGCAGAACTCTACAAAAGAACATAAACCCAGCCCATCTCATTGGAGATAATACGATGCATATGGCAGTGGATTGGCCACGTCTTGAGAATGCCGCAGACAGCGATAGTCCGTACTGCTCTCAGATGGACACCAGATGGAAAACGGGTGAGAGGAAAACCGAAAGAAACCTGGAGAAGAAAGGTGGAGTGAGAAATGAAAGAACATAACCTGGCCAGGGGGAAGCTCGAGAAAACATCAAGAGATAGACTACAGTGGTGTGCTCTGGTGTCGGCCTTATGTGCACTTTTGCTAAATCAATAATATATATATATATATATATATATATATATATATATATATATATATATATATATATATATATATATATATATATATATATATATATATATATATTATTGATTTAACAAAATAGGTTTCTTTGCCAGCATTAATGGCGTGGATGCATTTGAACTATGTATTTGTAGCACTTTGCTATGTATGTAACGTTTTTAAGTATGTAACGGGTTCGTTATGTAGTAACGCTATTACGCTATTACGCATGTAATGTTTACGAACTAATTTGTGTGTTAACACGTATATTATCGTCCATCGCCCATTATAAAGTATTTCCGGTTACGCATGCGCAAAGACCTACTTCCGAAGGCGGAGCCATCTAGGGGATACTTCCAGTATTATTTTCTGATATTAGTGCCCCATGGTGGATACTTGCTGTGTTATTTCCTGGAACTAGACATTTTACCTGCCTAATATTGGTGACATTTTGCTCTAGTTTATACAATATGCCATTTCAAAAAAGAAACCTTTGTGGAGTAGATATTGAACTGGTGATATCTGCAATTCTTTTGGTAGGTTGCTTATTAGTGCGGTATGAATGTGCACTCACGTCTAGCAGCAGTTGCGAAGTAAAGTCGCCTTCCGTCATAAATTTCGTCGCATTTACCTATGTGTTTAACGACTTCAGCGATGGAGCCTTATCTATATAAGTAGCGCCTTTAGTTGTACAGGTGTCGCACCTAGCTACGCACGTAAAGCTTTTTGCTAAGTATGCATCACTTTTAGCTACGGGGTAACGCTTTAAGTATTAACTATGTCTTTTGTTTTGTTTTGCTTTATTTGTAACGTTTTTAGCTAAGTATGTCACGGGTTCATTATGTAGTAACGCTGTTAGCTACCCATGTAATGTTTTCAGCTGTGTGTAACACTTTTAGTTATGCATTTATAGCATTTTGCTATGTAGTAACATTTTATCATGTACGTGTCTCATTTAGCTAATTATCCAACGCTATGCATATGCATTCAGCTATGCAAGGCTTTTAGTTATGCATGTACCGCCTTTTGTTTTGCAGGTGTCGCACTTAGCTACATATGTTGCGCTTTCTCGTTATGCGTGTACAACTTTTAACTATAGCGTTTTTATCTATGTATGTGTATCGCTTGGCTTAGAGTAACGCTTTTAGTTGTGCAGGTGTCGCTCTTATCTATATACATGTTGTTCTTAGATATATACATGTTTTTCTTAGCTATATACATGTTGTTCTTAGCTACGCATGTACCATTTCAGCTATGCATGTATCGGTTTAGTGACGTACTCATTCTTTTTAGTTATTTATGTGTTGCATTTAGGAGCGCTTGTTGGAAGGAATATAGATAAAAATATGACATATTTAGTCAAATGGAGGCTTTTCTTTGCGGAAAATAGGTCAAATGATTTCATGTTTTGTCGCAAGGAGGTGCCTTTTGTGAGGAAAACAACGCAAGTTATTACATCTATGATTGCTAAGGAAATGTTTGGGATGAAAATTGAAAATTTGGTCACTAGAAGTAGTTCTTGGGAAGAACATATGTCAAGTTATGAAATATTTGGTCACTAGGAGGCGCTTCTTGGAATGAATATAAGTCAAATTATTGCACATTTGGACGCTAATGGTAATTCATAGGAAGCAAATATTAAGTTATTAATTAAGTACCTGAATGCGATAAATGCACAACTAAAGGCAACATATACATATGTAGGTGCGACACCTACAAAGTTAAAAAGTGTGACATACATAGCTAAGTGTGACAACTACAAAACTAAATACGTTACATATATAGCTATATGTAAAACATATATAGCTAAAAGCATTACTACATAGCTAAGAGCATTACTCCGTAGCTATGGCTGGTACATACTTGGCAAAAAGCTTTACATACACATGCACAACTAAAAACGCTACTTACATAGATAAAAGCGGTTCTTCCATTGTTGAAAACGTTACTGTGTAGCTGAAGAGTTACATACATAGCAAAGTACTACATAATTGATGAAGGAAGGCGACTTTATTTCGGAACTGCTACTAGACGTGAGCAGACATTCATACCGCGTAAATAAGCAAACTACCAAAACAGTTGCTGATGTCATCGGTTGAATATCTGCAGCGTAAATGTTGCAACAGTTATTAACTAACTTACCAACCAAAGTCATGAGTCTGGTAAATTAATACGAATGTCTAAAAATTACAGCGGAAAATTTTCATAGCTGGTCGTCATACGTATTGTAATGTAAATTACACAAAGGTTGTAGAGCAATATCCATCATGGGCCGCTAGTACCATAAAATAACACAGCAAATATCCGCCATGGGGTGCTAGTACCAGAAACTAGTACCGGAAGCATACCCTGTATGCTGAAGTAGGTTGTTGTTTTTAATTATTTTCGTAAATTATCCGCTAGGGGCTCTTTAATTCGTAAATTAGTTCGGGTGCACTAAGGTAGTTCCGGAACAATCCATTAAGTGACGCCACCACCGGAAGTCCCGGTGCGCATGTGCAGCCGGAAGTTGCACCGGGCACCTCATGTATCCCTCGTGATTAACTACTATTGCAATGTATTATTACCACCGTTGCTGTCAGCGGACGACGCCATTACCATATCAACACCGAGCCGCTCGGGAGGGCACATTAGCATTACGTCCCTTTAGTTTTACAAATGTCAAGTGCAAATTCACGTTAGGAAAGTAGGCTGGTAGCTTCCTGGTACGTGTGCTTTTGCTCACTAGCGTCGAGTCAACAAGTGGTGGCGGTGCATGCATGCATGGGTACTGACTCTTCGCTTGCTGATGGCTCCCACCTCTGCATCCTCATTTGTGCACGAGGCGGTGTAGGAGATATCGACCCAGCTTCTCGTGGAAGTGAATTTGCATTAATTTCCAACGGCCATCACTCGGGCAGTGGGTGGTTTTAATCTACGCAGATGACGTCGGTTCCGTTTGAAGGTGTGTCCTTGAACGAAACCAATGTACGACCGGTTGGAGAGCTTCTTTGTACATTCTCCAAGCATCTACGTGTCCTGTCCCTGCAGCTTCATACGAATCGCATCGCCCGATGCTAACGGTTTCAGGTGATGCGTTGATTTTTTTTGCATTGTGCAATTTGCGCATCCTTGGCAATCTTCGGCTGCAAGTTTCGGAATCAGTCTGTTCTGCTGGATTGGAAGCAGTGTTCGACATCGACGACCGAGTAGCAGCTGTGGATGCATTGTAACTGGGGATGCACTGTAAACGCCACGCACATTGTTTTTAAAATTTAGCAACGTCGCTCCTACGTCGCTTTCCTCACGAGGATCTTCACCGTCCCAATGGCTTGCTCAACATGCTTATTGCCTTGTGGGCATCTCGGACTGCTCGTGATGTGGTCGAAGTCCCATCTCTGTGCGAACTCTCTGAACACGCCGCAAGAGAACTGTGGACCATTGTCCGACATGATTTCTTCGGGCTCTCCATGAATGCACAAACTGTGACCTCACCTCGAAGAAATTAGAGTAGTAGTCGGATAACAGTAGGTAGTGCTGTCCCTGCAGCTCGAATAAGTCAGCACCAACTTTCACCCAAGACCTGCCTGGGACGTCGTGAGGTACCATGGACTCATCGCACTGTTCTGGTATGTGTATGTTGAACAAACTACACTGACTCACGTAATCGGTGATCTCTTGGTTCATCAGTGGCCAGTGCACCGCATCCTTGGCGAGACGTATACATCCTTTTATATCATGATGCAAGCGCGCTTTACCGTGGCGTAAACTGGTCGGCACTACGATTATGTGGGGGAAAGTCCCTATAGCGCACCGCCTAAGCATTATCTGCTATTATTTTGAAATGTATTTGTCACAAAATCGATTTATTTGCACTATTCGACGCGGATACATTAATACATCATTATATATATATATATACTGTAAACGTAATAATTGTTATATAAGAAAACAATATTGCATAAAGTAAATTTTTTTAAATGGGGCGCTTTGGGAACGCGTGCCCCCAATGCGCCCCACCTCCTCTCCCCAAAATGCACCTCCTGTGTAATGGTCACCAAATGTTGTCAATCACATAGAGAATCCAACTAAAATATACACTAGGCTAAACGTTTATTGTTGCATGCTGGTAAAACAATTACAGATGACATTAAGGAGTGGTAACTTCTGTTCATTCCATTTATGTCAACAATTATAATTAGATTATCGTACGATATATAGAACATAAAACAAATTATTATTAGATCTATACTCTAGCCACCACTGACAAATTGTTGATTGTTAACCTACACTGATAGTCTACAGTCAACCATTCTGCGACTACTGCATGCAAAGGTCGCATGCGGATTTCTCGTTCCCACACTTTTCATGGTACCATTGGCGGCACAATGGGCATTGCAGCCAATCTTCTGTTGGTGGCGTGGTATAGAGCTCACTGCAATATATACACCTGCACTCTTCATTCGTTGGGGTCGCACCAACTTTACGCACGTGCTTGACAATGGTTCGTTCTTTGCCCTTGTGCAGTTCGCGCTTGTTGGATTTCTTGCATGTCTGCTTGTTTTTATTGGCTTGCCTCTCAAGCTTCTCGTTCAGTTGTTGATGCTTTTCTCGTAGATTACCCTTATATGGCGATGACGTGAGATGTTCTGCAGACTGTGAGCGTCGTTTACCCAGCCGGGGCCCAGCCTTAGGGAGTGGTGATATGCCGTGAATGAACGTGTTTATAGTCGTCATTGGTGTAGTGCGGCCAGTCGATGTGGAGGCAACTGCGTCAGGCAACGTCGCGTGTTCGGAGAGGTTAGTCGCTTTAACACGGGCGCTGCTCGGAAGAGGCTCAGGATCGACAATTTCAGTAGGAACAGTCACCGCTGGCATGGTGCTTGCTCGGGTTGCCTGTTCGATGATGTCCGTCATCAAAGATGGCGCAAAATCGGCATCTCTAAACACTGCAGGGTTGAATGGCCACAGTCCACAACTGTAGAACCCTGACACGGCTTTGTCGATCGTGCAAGCCCTTGTGTACGCTGCTCCAAAGAGGGCCGCGATGTTATAGAAGGTGATTCGTTTTCCAGTGTTGCTAGTCATCCAATAGTCGCATGTCTGTCTGTAGTACTCCTTGAGCGGTCCGAAGAAGCACTTTTCGAGCGGCCGGAGTCGATGAGTAGTGTGCAGTGGAAAGAAGATGAGCTCGACGCCTTTCGCCCTGGCAAGTTCCACTGCTTCGAGCGACTTGTGGCTGATGTGTCCGTCAACAAAGAGTACGACCTTTTTGGCAGGCGTCGGTTTAACCGCATCGATAAAGTTATTCAACCACTGCACGAAGAATTTGCTGTCTGTCCAGCCACTGTCTGTCACCATTCCCACTGTACCAGGTGGACAGCCAACGAGCAAGTGCTCCTTCATTTTCTTCCTCGGGTAGATTATAAATGGTGTAAGATAGCGCCCACTTGCACTCATGCCGCATATGATAGTGATCGTTTTCCCCTTTTCGCCACTCGTCACTTTTCCAACCTGTTTCTGACATTTTTTCGCGACAATTCTTCCAGGTTTGTGCACAACCGTTAAGCCGCTCTCGTCCATGTTCCATATTCTGTCACCATCTAATGGCCCAAAGCTCTCCAGAAGCGATCTCCATATGTCGAAAAAATTTTCGACTTGTGCCTTATTAAATCCCACTGCCCGATTTATACTAGTCGCTTCCGGTTCCCTAATTGAGAGTGTTCTGTTTCTGGCAAGAAATCCAGCTAGCCAGTGTCGACCAGCCATCTTTGTGGTGTGATAAAAGGGGTGTGCGATGCCTTTGTACTCAGCCACTTGGAAGGCCATTTGTCGGAGTTCGGTAGTTGTTAACCCGTAGAACCTTTGCTGCATGTCCAATGCATGGTTGGCGATAATATCTTCAATGTCGGTGTCTAGAATCTGGCGAAATCTCCCTTGAAGTTGCCGACCTGGCGCTCGAACCTGTACGACACAGCCGAATTTGTATGGATAACTTCACACAAACCTTTTCATAAAGTTTGAAACAACCCAGTAATACGGTAGTACTTACACCATGGCAATTGAAATTAAGATGCGTGGTGTTTTTTTTATTTCTTGTAACATTATTCGAATGCATAAAACATTGACCGAGTTGCAACCTATTTTATTGCGATGGTAATAATTAGTATAATTATGACTACTGAATTATGAAAATATAATTTTCAGGGCTGTTTTTATAAATTACATAAAAATTACCTGGCCTTTATGGTGTCTTTGACGAGTTCGCCTGGGGATTCCGTATTGCCGTTCAACACTTCTATATGATTTGCCATGTTGAAGAGCAAAATGTAAATCTGCCTCTCCATATTTCCGCTGTTGTTGATTATGTCCCATCTGAAATAAACAGTGGTTGCATAGTTTAAATTTTTAGAAAATTACAATCAATCATCGTAATATGCTATCTGAATCGGCAAGAAAATTGTAAGCAAATTGGTTGTTTCTTGAAGGCGATAAATACATTATATTTTCATACTGAATAAATAAATTTATGATATACACGAAAACGTTTAATGTTCCCAAACTGCACCTCCAATTATATGAGTTTTGCTGCGGTGCGGTTTGGAGACATGGGGGAGGTGCGCATTGTGGAAAACTGTTAGTGACGCTAAATCGGCCATTTGCAAGATTGTATTTGTAAATTAAATTCATGGTATTCGCGTATGGCTCGGTTATACAATTGAACTATTAATAGTGTCATCATAGACAATAATCACTTGGCGCACTGACAAGCCTTCCACTAAATGCACAAATTAATGTAAAACGTGTCATAAAACTCACCGAACGTTGTGTCGTGTCAAGGCAATCGCGAATGTTCTAATGTTTTCTGCGTATGCGTTAAATAGCGACATATATCGAATGTGACAAGTAATGCCTGCATTATGGTGGTTCAATCGGCTAGGGTAGGGATGGGGCGCTTTAGGGAGGGGGTGCACGTTAGGGACTTTCCCCTAGTCCTTAAGTCCATTCTGCACGGTCAGTTCATGTCGCACATTGTAATACGCACGAACGTCCAGATCACTGTCCAACTTCTGTGCATGTCAGCCTTTCTTTATCAACTGCGTCAGTTTCTGGGGAGCACAATTATTTGTGACAGTGACAGTTCACAGCTTTTCCATTCTCCTGGGAGACACTAACAGTCCCCTTGTCCATTTTAGCGAGTATAACAGCGTGAACACTCGGTTAACCCGGAATGTGCCCACGGCTGAACATGTCCGCGATGTACAGCTTTTACCGTCGCGTGTATGTCATATCCAGACTGTAGCATTGGAGACGCGTTGCAATCTCTTGGGTCCCGTTACGAGTGGCTTATAAAGGCTGTGATCACTCTGCAGCTTCCCGCTTCCATAGACACATTGGTCAAACTTCTCGCAGGCAAATGTGATAGCGAGTAACTCCTCGATTTGGGCATAGTTTCTCTCAGTGGCTGTGAGTGCAAGGGATGCATACATTACAGGAGCCCGTCCTGTAAATATCCTGCGCCAAGACCTCCGTCTGACGCGTCGCACTGGATGCACACGGGTTTCTTGACGTCAGAGTACTGCAGTACTGGTGTGCTCGTGAGAGCCTCCTGGTGTATATGCAACTAACACCAACGTATGTGCAACGAAATTTGTCATATAGTTCACCGAGCCAAGCAGTCTCTGTACAGCTTTGGAGTCCGCATTTTTCGATTGTCTCTACCTTCTTCGAGTCCACGCGGAGTCCTTCGCGTGTGAGCAGATACCCAATGTATGGGACTTCCGTCATATTTATTTTCACGTTCTCTGCATTCAGTCGAAGGTTGCGCTCTCGAGCGCGATCCAAAACCGCACGCAGGTTCTTGTCGTGGTCAATCTCTTCGTCATTTAAACCAAAACCTACTATAAGAAAGTCATCGTCGATCACCTCTGTGCCTGTCTGGCCCACTGCGAGTTGGCGCATCGTTGCCACATCTCAGGTGCAGAGTTAATCCCGAAAGGCATCCGCAGCCATCGATACCCGACCAAATGGCGTATTGAAGTACGTTTATATAGTAGACTTCTCATCCAGCGGGAGCTGCCAAAACCGGCATTGGCGTCTAACACAGTGAACAGTCTTGTATTCTTCTGTCGAGTTCTGACCTTTTTGATAGTTGGCATCGGTTAGTACTCACGTCTCATTACTGCATTCAGATATTTGGGATATATGCATATCCTGATCTGTCAGCTTGGTTTCTGGACAATCACCATACTTGATACCCAGTCCGTTGCCTCTGTGACTAGCTCGTCAAGTTAATTGCGCACCTTTTCGCGCATTGGTACAGGTACACATCTCGGCGAGTGCACGACCGGTCTTACAGATTCATCGATCTCAATGGAATTTCTATCCTTTAGGCTTCCCATGCCCTCGAACATGTATGTGCATTCTGCTTTCACAGCACAAGCAGTTAGCTTCTTCGCATGTAGAACCTCGTGTGTGCTGTACACATAGTCCAAATGACCCGAATCCTTCATTTTCGGTATCGGCGTGTACTTGCCTTGCACGATGTTGAAAACTAGTATGTGTTTCACTCCATTTCACTCCAACTTACACCGGCCCAGCGATTTCTCACAATGACAATTTTCACTGGCCGCAGCATGTCTAGCGAGCTGTCTCCATCACTCTCACGTACTTACAACATGGCAGCCAGCAACATTCAGATCCACAGTCGATCTGGAATGGCAATGGCACCCAGCTGTCACCCAGATTCAGTGTTATCATTGCATGGCGCTTATTCCCCACACTGAATAAAGACAATGTTCCAACATTGTATTCATTTTCACAAACTGCAGCCTGTACGTGCTTCACTCACTTCCGCTGCTTGCACTTATTCTGGAAGTGGCTTGTCTTACCACACTTAAGGCATTCCTTGCCGTAGACCGGACAATGTGCCTTGCTGACCGGAATCCTTGATGATCTGAGTCACCTGCGGTACTCGATTTATCCGTTTGGTTAGATGCTTTCCAGTGCTCGCTGTAAAAATCCAAGTCATCTTTACTTTTTAAAACGCTGCTGATACTTTTCACTTCAATAGTTAATTATGCACATTTTATACTGATTTATCCTCCACAATTTTTGTTTCGTTAATCTTGAAAAGATCCAGTTTGGTTCATGCAAGATTTATTATTTCACTCTTTTTATTAGAAATTCACCCCACTATTTCTCTTTCTACGATAAATCAAATTACCCTTTGTAGTTATTAGATACGTACACAAGGCATGACGGACACTTACATACAATTGTTCACGGCGTCATGATTCTTTTCTACGATTGTCAGAAATGACGAACTTCAAGAGTAAGGCGTCGCTAGACGTTACTACAACTGTCAGTATTACGTCGAAATTTCGAGAGTTGGATTCCAAAAAGCCATCAAGATATTGACTAACAGCACCAAGTAGCCTATATATATATATATATATATATATATATGTGTGTGTGTGTGTGTGTGTGTGTGTGTTTGTGTGTGTGTGTGTGTGTGTGTGTGTGTGTGTGTGTGTGTGTGTGTGTGTGTGTGTGTGTGTGTGTGTGTGTGTGTGTGTGTGTGTGTGTGTGTGTGTCAGTCATTTACGAACTACCAAGTTATCCCATGCGGATGACGGGTTAACTGCTAGTAGTCGTGCCTGAATCACCAGGAACCCTAGCTCAGAGGCGCAACAAACCAGCATCGTTAAGCATTACATTATTATACTATTCTCTAACTGCGCCACATATTTGCGATTTTTCTGTCCCCGATTTTATTTGGTAAATTTCGAATTGCATGGCGCACTGTTGGCTGTTTTAATTTATGATGTAAACATAGAGAGAAAGGCGATTCATAAAAGCCCCCACACTGAAATTAGCCGCTGGATGATTGACGGCAAAGTTAAATGCAAATAAAACATAGTTACTTGTTTCTGGTACACAAAAACAGCATGGTAGATTTGATAGTTTTCTCTTTTTTGTCGTTACTGCTTTTATCACATTCGTCGTATTCGCCAGTATATGTATTTTGCTGTTGCCAAAGCTATTGCAACTGCTCTTGTTAGTAGTAAACTTGACTATTGCAATTCCTTTTATCATAATATTGCCCTCACGGACATCTTAAAATGTCAACGTGTACAAAATTGTTTTGAAAAGGTAGTTGCCCGGTCTCATCGTTTCTCTCCTTCAGCACAACTTCTTAAACCATTGCATTGGCTCCTTGTCCGATATCGCATTATTTTTAAGATCTGTACGATTACATACAGAGCTTTTTCTTCCAAACAACCAGCATATTTACATTCACTGTTCACTCCTGCAAGACAGCCCAGACAGCTTCGATCATCTAATTCTATTCTACTTTTTGTTCCCATTGTTAAGACAAATGTCGGAACTACAGCCATTTCAGTTGCTGCACCGACTCTGTAGAACTCACTCCCTGTTAGTGTTAAGTTTGTAGGAAATATAACAACATTTCGCCATAAACTAAAGCCCCACCTGTTTAAACTTGTTTATCCTCCATAGCTTCCCAGCGTACCAATCCAACTGTTTACAACTGGAATTGCTTATTGATTATGAACTGCTTAACCACTTTTGTTTTAGTGCACTGCCAAGATTCGATCTCCCGATTATCTTAGCGCAATATATGTATTTTATATATATATATATATATAGTTATTATCCCAGGTGTACCACTGCTGTGTAATGTTACGGTTTTCACCTTCAGCGCTTTCATTATTTATTAACACCCAACTAGCATAAATAGAGCAAATATGTTCAGGAGCACATATTGACCGCACAAAATAAAAATACGTAACCCGAAAATAATATATACGTCCATTTACAGCCATGTCCCTCAATCCGGTGTCCGCCATATTACCGGCAAGATTATTCGAAAGTAGCTGGTAATTATGCGGAAGGTGACAGTACTTGGTATATATAACATACTATAATAAGTATATGCACCAAACGGTCATCCACTCACGTCAGTTATTTTGGCATCGCTTAAATCACAAAGTGTCAATGTTGTATTTATTTTGTATTGCGAATAATAAATAAAGTATTCAATAAATACCAGGTATATAATTTATTTGTAATTGTGTCTATTTGATTCACAGCTTGGGATGTCTGCACACTACACACGGTTGGTTTTTCCCTATCAAAAAATGTATTTTTGCCGAATTCCCTCAAAAGGGATTAAGTTGGCTGGGCTTTTATTAAAATTGGTTGTGTTTGTTGGGGTCCTTCAACAGAGGTTGTATTTGTTGGATTCCATCAACAGAGGTTGTGTTTGTTGGATTCCATCAACAGAGGTTGTGTTTGTTGGATTTCATCAACAGAGGTTGTGTCTGCTGGATTCCATCAACATAGGTTGTGTTTGTTGGGGTCCACCAACAGAGGTTGTGTTTGTTGTATTCCATCAACAGAGGTTGTGTCTGCTGGATTCCATCAACATAGGTTGTGTTTGTTGGGGTCCATCAACAGAGGTTGTGTTTGTTGGATTCCATCAACAGAGGTTGTGTTTGTTGGATTCCATCAACAGAGGTTGTGTTTGTTGGATTCCATCAACAGAGGTTGTGTTTGTTGGATTCCATCAACAGAGGTTGTGTCTGCTGGATTCCATCAACATAGGTTGTGTTTGTTGGGGTCCACCAACAGAGGTTGTGTTTGTTGTATTCCATCAACAGAGGTTGTGTCTGCTGGATTCCATCAACATAGGTTATGTTTGTTGGGGTCCATCAACAGAGGTTGTGTTTGTTGGATTCCATCAACAGAGGTTGTGTTTGTTGGATTCCATCAACAGAGGTTGTGTTTGTTGGGATCCATCAACAGAGGTTGTGTTTTTTGGGGTCCGTCAACAGAGGTTGTGTTTTTTGGGGTCCATCAACAGAGGTTGTGTTTGTTGGGGTCCATCAACAGAGGTTGTGTTTGTTGGGGTCCATTAACAGAGGTTGTGTTTGTTGGATTCCATCAACAGAGGTTGTGTTTGTTGGATTCCATCAACAGAGGTTATGTTTGTTGGGTTCCATCAACAGAGGTTGTGTTTGTTGGATTCCATCAAAAGAGGTTGTGCTTGTTGGGGTCTATCAACAGAGGTCGTGTTTGTTGGATTCCATCAACAGAGGTTGTGTTTGTTGGGTTCCATCAACATAGGTTGTGTTTGTTGGGGTCCATCAACAGAGGTTGTGTTTTTTGGGGTCCATCAACAGAGGTTGTGTTTGTTGGGGTCCATCAACAGAGGTTGTGTTTGTTGGATTCCATCAACAGAGGTTGTGTTTGTTGGGGACCATCAATAGAGGTTGTGTTTTTTGGGGTCCATCAACAGAGGTTGTGTTTGTTGGATTCCATCAACAGAGGTTGTGTTTGTTGGGGTCCATCAACAGAGGTTGTGTTTGTTGGGTACCATCAACAGAGGTTGTGTTTGTTGGATTCCATCAACAGAGGTTGTGCTTGTTGGGGTCTATCAACAGAGGTCGTGTTTGTTGGATTACATCAACATAGCTTGTGTTTGTTGGGTTCCATCAACATAGGTTGTGTTTGTTGGATTCCATCAACAGAGGTTGTGCTTGTTGGGGTCTATCAACAGAGGTTGTGTTTGTTGGATTCCATCAACAGAGGTTGTTTTTGTTGGGATCCATCAATAGAGGTTGTGTTTGTTGGATTCCATCAACAGAGGTTGTGTTTGTTGGGGTCCATCAACAGAGGTTGTTTTTGTTGGATTCCATCAACAGAGATTGTGTTTGTTGGATTCCGTCAACAGAGGCTGTGTTTGTTGGATTCCATCAACATAGGTTGTGTTTGTTGGATTCCATCAACATAGGTTGTGTTTGTTGGGGTCCATCAACAGAGGTTGTGTTTGTTGGGGTCCATCAACAGAGGTTGTGTTTGTTCGGGTCCATCAACAGAGGTTGTGTTTGTTGGGGTCCATTAACAGAGGTTGTGTTTGTTGGATTCCATCAACAGAGGTTATGTTTGTTGGGTTCCATCAACAGAGGTTGTGTTTGTTGGATTCCATCAACAGAGGTTGTGTTTGTTGTATTCCATCAACAGAGGTTGTGTCTGCTGGATTCCATCAACATAGGTTGTGTTTGTTGGGGTCCATCAACAGAGGTTGTGTTTGTTGGATTCCATCAACAGAGGTTGTGTTTGTTGGATTCCATCAACAGAGGTTGTGTTTGTTGGATTCCATCAACAGAGGTTGTGTTTATTGGATTCCATCAACAGAGGTTGTGTCTGCTGGATTCCATCAACATATGTTGTGTTTGTTGGGGTCCACCAACAGAGGTTGTGTTTGTTGTATTCCATCAACAGAGGTTGTGTCTGCTGGATTCCATCAACATAGGTTATGTTTGTTGGGGTCCATCAACAGAGGTTGTGTTTGTTGGATTCCATCAACAGAGGTTGTGTTTGTTGGATTCCATCAACAGAGGTTGTGTTTGTTGGGGTCCATCAACAGAGGTTGTGTTTTTTGGGGTCCGTCAACAGAGGTTGTGTTTTTTGGGGTCCATCAACAGAGGTTGTGTTTGTTCGGGTCCATCAACAGAGGTTGTGCTTGTTGGGGTCTATCAACAGAGGTCGTGTTTGTTGGATTCCATCAACATAGGTTGTGTTTGTTGGGTTCCATCAACATAGGTTGTGTTTGTTGGGGTCCATCAACAGAGGTTGTGTTTTTTGGGGTCCATCAACAGAGGTTGTGTTTGTTGGGGTCCATCAACAGAGGTTGTGTTTGTTGGATTCCATCAACAGAGGTTGTGTTTGTTGTGTTCCATCAACAGAGGTTGTGTTTGTTGGTGTCCATCAACAGAGGTTGTGTTTGTTGGGGTCCATCAAGAGAGGTTGTGTTTGTTGGGTACCATCAACAGAGGTTGTGTTTGTTGGATTCCATCAACAGAGGTTGTGCTTGTTGGGGTCTATCAACAGAGGTCGTGTTTGTTGGATTCCATCAACAGAGGTTGTGTTTGTTGGGTTCCATCAACATAGGTTGTGTTTGTTGGATTCCATCAACAGAGGTTGTGCTTGTTGGGGTCTATCAACAGAGGTTGTGTTTGTTGGGTTCCATCAACAGAGGTTGTTTTTGTTGGGATCCATCAATAGAGGTTGTGTTTGTTGGATTCCATCAACAGAGGTTGTGTTTGTTGGGGTCCATCAACAGAGGTTGTTTTTGTTGGATTCCATCAACAGAGATTGTGTTTGTTGGATTCCGTCAACAGAGGTTGTGTTTGTTGGATTCCATCAACATAGGTTGTGTTTGTTGGATTCCATCAACATAGGTTGTGTTTGTTGGGGTCCATCAACATAGGTTGTGTTTTTTGGGGTCCATCAACAGAGGTTGTGTTTGTTCGGGTCCATCAACAGAGGTTGTGTTTGTTGGGGTCCATTAACAGAGGTTGTGTTTGTTGGATTCCATCAACAGAGGTTATGTTTGTTGGGTTCCATCAACAGAGGTCGTGTTTGTTGGATTCCATCAACAGAGGTTGTGTTTGTTGGGTTCCATCAACATAGGTTGTGTTTGTTGGATTCCATCAACAGAGGTTGTGCTTGTTGGGGTCTATCAACAGAGGTTGTGTTTGTTGGATTCCATCAACAGAGGTTGTTTTTGTTGGGATCCATCAACAGAGGTTGTGTTTGTTGGATTCCATCAACAGAGGTTGTGTTTGTTGGGGTCCTTCAACAGAGGTTGTGTTTGTTGGATTCCATCAACAGAGGTTGTGTTTGTTGGATTCCATCAACAGAGGTTGTGTCTGCTGGATTACATCAACAGAAGTCGTGTTTGTTGGATTCCATCAACATAGGTTGTGTTTGTTGGGTTCCATCAACATAGGTTGTGTTTGTTGGGGTCCATCAACAGAGGTTGTGTTTTTTGGGGTCCATCAACAGAGGTTGTGTTTGTTGGGGTCCATCAACAGAGGTTGTGTTTGTTGGATTCCATCAACAGAGGTTGTGTTTGTTGGGGACCATCAATAGAGGTTGTGTTTTTTGTGTTCCATCAACAGAGGTTGTGTTTGTTGGATTCCATCAACAGAGGTTGTGTTTGTTGGGGTCCATCAAGAGAGGTTGTGTTTGTTGGGTACCATCAACAGAGGTTGTGTTTGTTGGATTCCATCAACAGAGGTTGTGCTTGTTGGGGTCTATCAACAGAGGTCGTGTTTGTTGGATTCCATCAACAGAGGTTGTGTTTGTTGGGTTCCATCAACATAGGTTGTGTTTGTTGGATTCCATCAACAGAGGTTGTGCTTGTTGGGGTCTATCAACAGAGGTTGTGTTTGTTGGATTCCATCAACAGAGGTTGTTTTTGTTGGGATCCATCAATAGAGGTTGTGTTTGTTGGATTCCATCAACAGAGGTTGTGTTTGTTGGGGTCCATCAACAGAGGTTGTTTTTGTTGGATTCCATCAACAGAGATTGTGTTTGTTGGATTCCGTCAACAGAGGTTGTGTTTGTTGGATTCCATCAACATAGGTTGTGTTTGTTGGATTCCATCAACATAGGTTGTGTTTGTTGGGGTCCATCAACAGAGGTTGTGTTTTTTGGGGTCCATCAACAGAGGTTGTGTTTGTTCGGGTCCATCAACAGAGGTTGTGTTTGTTGGGGTCCATTAACAGAGGTTGTGTTTGTTGGATTCCATCAACAGAGGTTATGTTTGTTGGGTTCCATCAACAGAGGTCGTGTTTGTTGGATTCCATCAACAGAGGTTGTGTTTGTTGGGTTCCATCAACATAGGTTGTGTTTGTTGGATTCCATCAACAGAGGTTGTGCTTGTTGGGGTCTATCAACAGAGGTTGTGTTTGTTGGATTCCATCAACAGAGGTTGTTTTTGTTGGGATCCATCAACAGAGGTTGTGTTTGTTGGATTCCTTCAACAGAGGTTGTGTTTGTTGGGGTCCTTCAACAGAGGTTGTGTTTGTTGGATTCCATCAACAGAGGTTGTGTTTGTTGGATTCCATCAACAGAGGTTGTGTCTGCTGGATTCCATCAACAGAGGTTGTGTTTGTTGGATTCCATCAACAGAGGTTGTGTTTGTTGGATTCCATCAACAGAGGTTGTGTTTGTTGGGGTCCATCAACAGAGGTTGTGTCTGTTGGATTCCATCAACCGAGGTTGTGTGTGTTGGGGTCCATCAACAGAGGTTGTTTTTGTTGGATTCCATCAACAGAGATTGTGTTTGTTGGATTCCATCAACAGAGGTTGTGTTTGTTGGATTCCATCAACATAGGTTGTGTTTGTTGGATTCCATCAACAGAGGTTGTGTTTGTTGGATTCCATCAACATAGGTTGTGTTTGTTGGGGTCCATCAACAGAGGTTGTGTTTGTTGGGGTCCATCAACAGAGGTTGTGCTTGTTGGGGTCCATCAACAGAGGTTGTGTTTGTTGGATTTCATCAACAAAGGTTGTGTTTGTTTGGGTCCATCAACAGAGGTTGTGTTTGTTGGATTCCATCAATAGAGGTTGTGTCTGCTGGATTCCATCAACAGAGGTTGTGTCTGTTGGGGTCCATCAACAGGGGTTGTGTCTGCTGGATTCCATCAACAGAGGTTGTATTTGTTGGGGTCCATCAACAGAGGTTGTGTTTATTGGATTCCATCAACAGAGGTTGTGTTTGTTGGGGTCCATCAACAGAGGTTGTGTTTGTTGGATTCCATCAATAGAGGTTGTGCTTGCTGGATTTCATCAACAGAGGTTGTGTTTGTTAGATTCCATCAACAGAGGTTGTGTCTGCTGGATTCCATCAACATATGTTATGTTTGTTAGGGTCAATCAACAGAGGTTGTGTCTGTTGGATTCCATCAAACGAGGTTGTGTGTGTTGGGGTCCATCAACAGAGGTTGTTTTTGTTGGATTCCATCAACAGAGGTTGTGTTTGTTGGATTCCATCAACAGAGGTTGTGTTTGTTGGATTCCATCAACATAGGTTGTGTTTGTTGGATTCCATCAACAAAGGTTGTGTTTGTTGGGGTCCGTCAACACAGGTTGTGTTTGTTGGATTCCATCAATAGAGGTTGTGTCTGCTGGATTCCATCAACAGAGGTTGTGTCTGTTGGGGTCCATCAACAGAGGTTGTGTCTGCTGGATTTCATCAACAGAGGTTGTATTTGTTGGGGTCCATCAACAGAGGTTGTGTTTGTTGGATTCCATCAACAGAGGTTGTGTTTGTTGGGGTCCATCAACAGAGGTTGTGTTTGTTGGATTCCATCAATAGAGGTTGTGCTTGCTGGATTTCATCAACAGAGGTTGTGTTTGTTAGATTCCATCAACAGAGGTTGTGTCTGCTGGATTCCATCAACATATGTTATGTTTGTTAGGGTCAATCAACAGAGGTTGTGTCTGTTGGATTCCATCAAACGAGGTTGTGTGTGTTGGGGTCCATCAACAGAGGTTGTGCTTGTTGGATTCCATCAACAGAGGTTGTGTTTGTTGGATTCCATCAACAGAGGTTGTGTCTGCTGGATTCCATCAACATATGTTGTGTTTGTTAGGGTCAATCAACAGAGGTTGTCTTTGTTGGATTCCATCAACAGAGGTTGTGTCTGCTGGATTCCATCAACAGAGGTTGTGTTTGTTAGGGTCCGTCAAAAGAGGTTGTGTTTGTTGGATTCCATCAACAGAGGTTGTGTCTGCTGGATTCCATCAACATATGTTGTGTTTGTTAGGGTCAATCAACAGAGGTTGTGTTTGTTGGATTCCATCAACAGGGGTTGTGTCTGCTGGATTCCATCAACATAGGTTGTGTTTGTTAGGGTCCATCAACAGAGGTTATGTTTGTTGGATTCCATCAACAGAGGTTGTGTCTGCTGGATTCCATCAACAGAGGTTGTGTTTGTTAGTGTCCATCAACAGAGGTTGTGTTTGTTGGATTTCATCAACAGAGTTTGTGTCTGCTGGGTTCCATCAACATATGTTGTGTTTGCTGGGTTCTATGAACAGAGGTTGTGTTTGCTTGGTTTCATCAACAAAGGTTGTATTTGTTGGGTTTCATCAACAGAGGTTGTGTTTACTGGTTCCATCAACGTAGGTTGTGTTTGCTGGGTTCGGTCAACAGAGGTTGTGTTTGCTGGGTTCTATATTTTGACTGGATCTGTCCATTGAGTTTGTGTTGCCTAGTTTATATCCTTTCAGGTTCAGTATTCTAGGTTCTATTCGGCTGTATTTGCTTTTTTCTCGCCACTAACATAAGAGAATACTAGTGCAATTAGCGATGTGACCAGACAATATCATTTGGATCATGATTGCACACAGAACAATGGTCCAATTTAGTGCAGAAACAGCAGATCCTGCTGCCGAGTCGAATAGTCCTGCTGTAGTAGAATCCTCACCCCAGAATATATCATCGCCAGGATATTGCGGCGCCTTCAATTTCTGAAACATTAATGTCAGCCATTTATATTATGTGGACACGAGACGATTTAGCAGAAACCAATGTCAGAATGAGAAATTCTCCCATAGACAACACGTTGTAAAATCATTGACTTTGTACACAGTTGCATGACACTATTGATTATGTTATATCACATAATAAAGCAAGATAAATATGTGATAAAATGGTACGATGTTAACATTGCATATGTACGCGCGCGCTTAAATATACGTATACTTTTTTTAAGTAGCACATATGTTAGTTTTCAGGGAGGTGACGTTTGACAAAGATGCTGGTGCAGTGTTTGATGGCGGACGTTGATGCAGTGTTTGATGGCGGACGTTGATGCAGTGTTTGATGGCGGACGTTGATGCGGTGTTTGATGGCGGACGTTGATGCGGTGTTTGATGGCGGACGTTGATGCGGTGTTTGATGGCGGACGTTGATGCGGTGTTTAATTGGTGCACTGGTGTGGTATTTAAAAGGAGTGCAGACAAAGTTGTGGGCTTTGAGGTGCCGTAGCGGCTAAAAGGGTGATGAAACAGCAAAACCTGTCGAGGTCTGCGAGAACCGTCGAGTTCTGCAAGAACCGTCGAGTTATGTGAGATCGATCGAGTTCTGCGAGCACTAAATATGAGTAATAACATAATAATAATAATAATAACATTAAACGAAAACAATTGTTAATCGAACATACCGCGGATTGAACCCTGGATCATCCAAGCATAAAGCTCTAGCGCTAAGTCACGACAGATGACAGCGCTCACAAAATCGCATGTATTCTACAGGCCGTCTCGTGGCATTGTCGTTTTAACTGTCAATTTTGTTTTTAAGCACATTTACGTTGGTAGCATTTACATAATTTTTTTTATTTATAGTCCTCTGTGATACTCACTTTGTAAGTGATTCATGAAAATATATTAAATATAAATTACAGTGTTATTGTAACTTTTAGCTACTTTTATGTGGGTAGTATATTATATTATGTTTTTTGTGGCATTACTTCGCTGCATATCATACAACGCTAGTTTCAGTGGTAACCAGACTTGATCGATCTCGCAGAACTCGACCAATATAGTGGGTGCTGTATACTTCTAGCTGTATTCTAGTGTATTAATGTGTGTATATATATATATATATATATATATATATATATATATATATACACATATATACACATATACATATATATATATATATATATATATATATATATATATATATATATATATATATATATATATATATATATATATATATATATATATATATATATATATATATATATATATATATATACTTTGTACACAGTAGAGCAGTAGGTGATTATGGCACTATATAAATATCGTATTTTATTATTATTATTTATAAATAGTGTGATATATTAACATAATTGCTGGCATAGCTTTTTCAAAGTGTGCACATGTCATTTGTGAAAGGAGTGCTGCTATTAGTTCTAAAGAAAGTACTAGTGTAGTTTGTAAAGAGAGTGTAGCTGTAGTTAAGGAAAGGAGTGTTGGTGGAACACCCACCACGCAGACTTCCTTGTAGGGCGGACAGATAATTACGCCAGTGTATGTATACAACTTTCGACTGCTGACCACTGAGAGCTCCTGCCCCTGTGTCTTACACTCGTATTTGGTTTCATCCACGTACACTGTGAGGCCTCCTGATTCTTCTGATGCACACTTGATCTGTAGGAGATATGTCACACGCGTCAAACTTGTCACATATTATTGTGTCACATACGTTTGGCCTATGAATCTAAACTAGTCACACGCACGTGCGCACGCACGCACACATGCGCGAAAGCGCGCTCACATAGGATAACAGCAACAACATAATTATTGTTCCTCGAGAGAATGCAAAATATTATAAATGAAGAAGTTCTACAACAAAACTACAAAGAACAATTATAGGAAATTGTAAGAATACAATATCTTCTATGATATATCATGATACATTTAACTTTTTATAAATTACCATTGAATAAAAAAACTTAAATGAAAAACTTAATAATTATTGACAACGTCACCAGACACAGCATCTGAAAAAAAACGAATGCATACTTTGTAGCAACCTCCGCCAGCCCTCACTGGATACTCTTTTGTAGTTGTTCCAGTCATTAGCAATTCCCATTTTTTTGTGTGTCTTAGGAACACAGATTCAGCGCTAAATAATTCCCGCAGGTAGTTTATGTCTTCAGCTGCAACAGTTTAACAAACCTACATGTGTTGTCGTACAAAAGTCTCGCACAGTGCAACAACATCACACAGACAGAGAGAACATGGCATGTAGCCAGCTCCAACACGCGCTCACATACAACTTTAACACATAAATAGCGTAATTAACATCGAGTGCTGATTAATAATATTATTGTCCAAAGAATAGCGCATATGTCAGTCTGCATACTTTCAGTTGGTCAATATTTTGAAGGTCATGAACATTTGCCCTACACAATATAAACCACGCTCGGATCGAAGTTGCTGTTTCGCGTGATGTACAAGAAATTGTTTTCATTGGTGTCCCGCTGCTGTTAGTCGCCCCATTCACGGTTGTTGTCGCTTTTCCTACTATTAACAATTGCATGTCTTATGCAACTGCACCTATATGGCCCAATGCAGACAGCAAACGTCAGATGTGAATGTGATCAAAAGTGTGTGCTTTTTAACTGGTACTTGGTGCATCTTCCATTTGTTACAACACTTGTTCGGATCACTCCTGACATCTTCTCTTCGAATCTGACTGCTACAACTTCACTGATTCGAAGCTGACGAGTGGTGCTCTTTCCAGACTTCTTTTCACTGGTTATGTGACATCTGCCATGATCACAGAGAAAGAATCTGAATTCCTCGTTCGAAAATTTGTGTATATTTTCCGTGACCAATTGTTCTGGAACAGTGCTCATGGAGAAGATCGCACCTATTACCTCAATGTAATAGTAGTTGTTTCTTTGATAATAACCCTTGACCACTTCAACAGTACACCGGTGCAATCCATACGTGTCCTGAGGGTAACGAGGCACCTGAACTGTTAATGTTTTTGTTTCTCAAACGTTCATTATACCAAGGTGGTCTACATTACTTATTTCATTATACCAACGTGGTCAACATTACTTAGTTCATTATACCAAGGTGGTCAACATTACTTAGTTCATTATACCAAGGTGGTCAACATTACTTAGTTCATTATACCAAGGTGGTCAACATTACTTAGTTCATTATACCAAGGTGGTCAACATTACTTAGTTCATTATACCAAGGTAGTCAACATTACTTAGTTCATTATACCAAGGTGGTCAACATTACTTAGTTCATTATGCAAAGGTGGTCAACATTACTTAGTTCATTATACCAACGTGGTCAACACTACTTAGTTCAACAGTTATGGCCGTCTTCCATGTCGCCACTTTCACATACCACATCATTGGTGCACGAATATTTCATTCTGCCAGTTATAGAAGGCGGCTAACACAATACTTCTTTAGATAATGTATCAATTCATGGCTCCATTATCAGAGACAGTTTTGGTAGCAGTTATCGCAGCGCTCATCCAACATACAATTAGGATTGGTATGTTTGACATGTTATAGTTAATATAGTTAGTTTGAGATGTTATAGTTAATCCATGTCAGGTTGCACCATTCCATTACTTACCAACTTGATTCTCTGGGATGGTACACTGACTGTCCCCAAGTTCACCAGATGCGGTAGTCTGTGGGAATGGCTAAACACATATAACATACACACCCATATATAATCAACATAATTATGTGTAACACTATCAACTAGAACTATAAATCAACACTGAGTAAAAACAAAATTATGTATACACTCTCACTCTCTACTGGAGATATATAATGTTCTTCTTTACAGGACAAGATAAATATGTACAGACAAAATCGGTCCTGTTCAGTATAAATATCACCACCTGAAATATTTCATTACTGAAGCTTAAATATCATTACGTACATGAAACATCTCATTGTATACATGAAATATCTCAGTAGGCACACGAAATACCCCATTCTATACATAACAACTATTTTCACTACAGGAGGAATATGGTTCTAAATAACAATGACACCAAGACAAAGACACTCAACGTGGTTGAAAACCTGTGTCAAGGAAAATATCAAGATTCAGGAGTAGATTATCCATGTTACTTACTCGCAAGAAAGGGCAGTAATCTGCTATGTCTACACCTCCACGATAGTAAGGAACATCAGAAGCATTCACACCATCAATGCTGGTAAAAGGCTGAAAATTAACACAGTCACATCTTAGGGAGATTTTGTAGCCAATACATTTGCTTAGACATGATCAGTATTTATATATATATATATATATATATATATATATATATATATATATATATATATATATATATATATATATATATATATATATATATATATATATATATATATATGTATGTCATGCGGGGTTTTCTTGTTAATGGCTTATATTCTTGAAAATTATATTCCTAAAGGATGTGTATCCCGTAGAATGGTAATGACAATCATATATCTTTTGAAGCTAACTTTCATTATATTGTTGTAAGGGACCGTCCCGATCTTGAGAGGCCATCAAACAGAGTAATTTAAACACAACTGAAACCGGTAAGAGGTAATTTGTCCACTTTGAAAACATATAAAGTTGATAACCATAAAATGATACAACAGAAACATCAGATTAAGTACATGGTACACAAACCGCGGATGTGTACAGTAAAACTGACAATTTTACGTGTCATTTTATTTTTGACATCAGTTTTATCTAATTAAAAAATGAGGAGTTACAAACAATTAACTGCAAACCATACTCAACACACATTTGAATGAGATTCACTGCTACTGCTGTTCAATTCAGGTTTGTATAATGCTACTTTAGATAATATACAATATTGTGTTGCTAAAATCGTTGAGTAACCAGTATACGCTATGCATCTCCCTGTACCAATGTCCACTCATTTATTTATCTTGTTCATCATCACAGTCAATCTAACTAATGCTTTGAAGGTCTTAAGCAACACGTTGTTTCAATAAACTTAACACAGCATTTGTAGAATCTACGTGACGTTTCGAGTACAGGATAACGCAGTTTCAAATGATGACTTAAGTTTTGTAAAACAAATAAAAATACATCATAAAATTAGTGCCGGGTTTAATATTGAAAAACTTACATATAGTATTATGTTTTGATATAATGTATGTCATACAGTTTGACTTAGCCTTTCATCTAAAATGCTAAGTACAGTCAAATCTGGTCAAGCGACCACCTGCATCAAGAGACCACCTGCATCAAGCGACCACCTGCATCAAGCGACCACCTGCATCAAGCGACCACATGTCACCAGTGCCTGCTAAAAGAGAATGAAACAACGATTGCCTAAAATCATATTATATTACATCTTGCAGTATAGTTCCATTTCCACAACACTGAAAATTTAATTAGAATTCAATTAATTAATAATTCCAAATAATGTCCTATCAGCCTGCCTCGATTATATATATATTTTCCCGTTGTTATCGGAAAGCTTCGATTTGACGTCACTGACGACATGGAAGCGCAGAGAGACTGGGAATTTCCATACAGTCACCTATGTTTACAGTGAAAGCGGTTATTTCGAAGGGAGCGTCAAAATAGTTTATTGCGGCATTCGGTTGTAATGCAGACAGTAGTAGGAATAAAGTAACATGCAGTTCATCTGAATGCCCAACGCACCCAACTTTGCAAAAGAATGGCTCGCGAAAATTAAGCCTTCAAACTTCAAGCCGACGAAGCACAAACTTGTTTCGACCGCAACCTACAGAAGACGGCAGTCCTGTGTTATCTTGGTGCTAAAATATCTTTGAAACAGGATGATGTTCCAACAATATTCGCAGTAGTGGAAGTTATGTTGATGTCATCAATCCGTAGAACCCGAAGTCTGAACGCAGTCAGCGACACGGACAGTAACGAGTACGTCGCTCGGATCGTAGCCAAGCGGGCCACGCAAACGGACTGCACGTCACTGTCAGCGCGATCTTTTACTTTTTGACATAATAGTTCAGGAGCAAGATCTGAGTAAAATAAAATCGTTCAACACAACTTACACAAAATGCTTGACTTGACACGGTGGTAGAATATACCCTATAGAACACCTCCAGATAGCATATGGTTTCAAATTGTGGTATCATAAAAATTCTACAGGCCACTATAATACATGCCTAGGGTCTGTTAGTGCCTGCCACTAAAATCTAGACGGAGGGGGTAACGTAAATGTGAATATCTTTGTCCAGACGCAACCAATTTACAATATTGAGGTATCATATTTTAATTCTCTGTCAGAATATATACAGTTATTGAAAAATAATAAATATAAAATATCACACAAATAAAAATGTTCTGACTGTTTTTACTTTACTTTACTGCTGTCATATTAAAATGCATGGTGTTTATCTTTCAGAAGGAAAACTGCAAGTTTTCATTCGCCAATGACTAGTGTATGGCGACACTGGTGTACATTCACCAGAGCAGATTAAAGTAGTTCTCACGTTTAACACCGGGAGTTGTTTATGTCAACACTGATGCACTTTCAGTCAGTCTTCTTCATCAGTGGATCCTTGGATTCTGACAAGTTTCTTTGGCCATACACGCACACGCTTCTGTGTATGGCACGTTGTTGGTTCTACAGGCGCAGTCGGCTCGGTGACATGTTGACTTGTTGTAGTCTTAGACAGTCAGCTCCGGAAGACCCCGTGGTGCTGGATTTTTGGTCATGAGCACAGGCTGCAGGGCACCATCTTGAACATTCCATGCCCAGCTGCTGGTGACAAACTATGTGTAGGTTCCAGTGTTTTCTTCTATACACAGGCCTGGTAGTTTCCTCGCTTCGTGTGTTGCTGTACACTGTCGGAGGTGGGGGGGGGGGGGGTATTTTCACTTCTTTGTCCTTTTTGACAAAATAGCCAATATTTGTCATTGTTCACTTCCCCCCCTTGGCTTTTGAGTAGACTTCACATGTGAAGACTTCACATGTGAAGATTTCACATGTGAAGATTTCACATGTGAAGATTTCACATGCTTCTGAAGTTCTGCTGCTGAGCTCGAGTTCTTCTCCACGTTGTCCCAGATTGGTCTGATGCTTTTGCTGCCAAGTAAGACATTGAGACCCTTTTTCTTGCCGAGTCATGAATGTGAGCTGTTTTAATTGCATTATGTGAGTACACGAAAGCCGGGTAAGGTATTGCACAGCCAGGCCCCAGTTCATGTGGCAGGCTGTGAATAGTTATACACCTCGCTCTGCCTTGGACTCCAGTCCGAAACCACAGCTCGAGGCACTGGAGTTTGCTAGAGTGTGTGGTGCAGAGGAGAACCACATATGTGTCAAATGACTGAATCACAATATTGTTGCACTCATGATATGCATGTTTTACATGCAACAACAGTCGTGTGCCTGCCTGTTCATGATCTGAGTTGAGGGGAACCATGTCTTCACAGTGTCCAGTGTCCTCAGGTTACTCGCTCTGAGCTCTGAGCGTTCTTGAAGCAACCACTGATCACAAGCTGTTGACCTTCAAGCAGATTGTCTAAAGCGATGTTGCACCAGGCGTCTGCCAGGAAGGCACACCAGTTCACTTTGTTTTGTGCATTTCCAATGTATTTGAGCCACTGCTTTCGAATAGGAGTGGCTGGCCCCTTGAATTGTCTTATATAACGTTGCAGAGATTATTTCTCTCTCTCTCCAGCTTTGATTGAGAGGCTGAAGTATTGGTTGAAGACAACACCAACTCGCTGACAACCATTCATACGTTAAGGTGCAGTAACCAGGCTGTAATACTTGAATGCCATTTCACCAAAGTTTGCTGCACCAGCAGACTTTGTCATATATACCAGCGCCATCGTATCGAAGATGTGGGCAATATACATCTACTGGTTGTGACTGGTGGCAGTGTTGGCTAGGCATCTACCTTCTTCTCTAGTTCAGCATTGTTGGTTTTCCTCAAACTGCCATCTGGTGAAAATGATAACTCGTAGCTCAGGACTTCTCTCAGATTGATGTCCCGCGACTTTGCTGCGATCACAAGTCGGCCAAAGAGTCCACGGTCAACACTAAGAATTATGACTTTCTCACCAGCCATTTTTACTGTTTTCTTATTGACTAGTGTGGCAAATGTTTGGCAGGGACTCCCAACATTTTCCCTCCTTGGTATTCAGTATCTATTCAACAAATGTTTTCATCTGAGCAGAGCCGATCACGGAGGAGTTGAGCAGGCACCAACACCATCTGAGTTATGTATGGCACACATCTACTTCATTGCTGTTGTGATGGCTGCTCATTCGTGACATGTCAGGAACAATCGCTCTAAAGCTCCTGGTCTCTGACTAATGCATGTGATGCCACTGCTTGTCTTGCTGTCGAGGCTGATGGACTACTCTAGGGCAATCCATACTTGAACAAAAGGCTGAGTCGACCGACCGATAGCATGGTTCCCAGACATGAACTCCTCATTGACGGCATGGTTTTCTCAGACAACTGGTTTGTGTCGATCCACTGAGAAGAAGAAGTGAGGGGTCATGAATTGAAGCCAGTCTCCAGTCCTCTATGCCGTGATGCACTGGAGAAGCAGCTGTACCATCGACGCATAGTCTTTCCAGTAGGCAAACAGCTGGGACTTGTGAACTCTGACTCTAATGTGATGAGAACTAGTTGGCATGCAATAACTTGCTATATCACAACATTTTTATCCACATCACTGCCCTCCTGCTTAGAGTGAAACTGCACGAAGACACGCCACTGCAGGCGAAACATGGCTTCCACGACTATCTTGTGGACCCCCACTCCACGATTGTAGGACTTCCCTTTCAGAAGGGTCGAGGTTGCGAACTACCATACATGCCAGATTCTATAACAAGATCCTCGATACCTGAAATACGATACTTCTTTCCCAGAACCAGATAATTGCAATGTGGAAGCCTCCCATGCGTATCACAATTCAAACTCTCTTTGTATTCGCCACTAGATCTCTTTGGCATTCACATAGATGGCAAGGTCAAATATAAAGACATTATCATTTTGTCCAAGGCGTGCCACCATGGACTGCACATTATTCTCGACTGTATAGACAGTGCTGAACTCTGTTGGTGAGCCATCGATTATAGGGCAGTAGCCGATGTGTGTGCGAACGGGAACACATGAATGAACCACAACATTGAAGCCACTTTTTGTTTTTCTGTGAGGAAGAGTTCCACTTCAAATAGCTTCATTGGTGTCATCCTTACCAATTCCTAAGCAAGATCCATCATTCAGGCTGCCGAATGCAGGTTTCCAGTGCATTTGAACCACTCGACTTGTATCTTCCCGGAGAAACTGATAACAGCACGCCGCTTTCCGCATGCACTGTACTGTCTGATGGCTTGATATACACCAGTGGATTGAAGTGACCGTTTCGTCTTTGTTGGTCTGCGTAGACCCTCGGCTTGGGTGTTGAACCAATCTACCCTCGCTGATTGAGGACTAGTGTGTTGTCCTGGACAAAGGCGCCTGGGGCGGTGTTTGATGGCAACACCACGCCAAAGAGGCCCCTCTTGGCTAGCATCTCCTTTGCAAGGCTTGTGTCCATCATAGTAAAAGTCACAGTGACCCATTCTGCTGAGCATATTAATTAGCGGCTTTGACATCGTCATATGGCGAACTGCAATTCCCAGGGCCACATGCTTGGTCATTGTACAACATCCTGAAACAGCATCAGAACAAGGCTTTCATCTGATGGGTTGCTACGCTATGGCAATGAAAACTCATCTTTACCTTCCTTTTCTGGTTTGGCAATAACCTAGCGTAGTAGTCAGTAAAGACTGTCTGGCATCAGAGACTTTGCTTTTGTCAGGGTTAGATCCATGATACTTGGCACTCATTGATCTCTGACTTGATGAGTTTAGCAGGGCTGTACTGTGAAATGTAATGTGTGTGCGACAGGCACCGACTGTTATAATTTTTAGTTCAGGATAGATTGGCTTTTGATATCATATATATATATATCCTTGCCTGTCATAAACACTCCAACAAATATCCACAACTACTTATACGCTCGTAATAACTCTTGGTAGCAATACCATGAATGGACAAAATGTGTAACAAAATTGATGATTTGGCATTCAGTCGCAGAAGGACGTGCTAGAAGGTTGTGCACAATTGTTCATGGATTGGTCAGGAAAGCACTATATATAGTTTCTTATCAGCACTGACAAGTAAATGTAGCCTAATATTTTGTGCATTTCCACTTGAGAGCCGTGCAAGAAAAGCGGTCATAATATTTGATTTGTTTGTGATTTTTACCCCTAGTGGTTGTATAATCCAATGAAAATGTATAATGTTGTACATATTAGGACAGATAATTATACCACGAAGCCAATGATATCTCAGTACTGAGAATAGGTTGAGTCTGAACAAAGATATTCACTTTTACGTTACCCTCTCCGTCTAAATTTTAGCGGCCCGCACTGATGGACCCTTGACATATATAGTGGCCTGTAGAATTTTTATGATATTACAATTTGTAACCACATACTACCTGGAGGTGTTCTATAGAGTATATTCTAGCATCCCGTCAAGTAAAACCTTTTCTGTAGGGGGAGTTCAACGATTTTCCTTATTTGGTCTCCAATGAGAAATGGTTCCAGGACTATAACCATGAAAACGACCACCTAGAGCTGTCAAACCTCTCATATATTTACAGTACATATACATATATCACGTGGTCATAAAATATTCTTACTTCCATACAACAATCAAAATTTACAAAAACCAAATCAAGAACTCGCCATATGGAGCTAGGCATAGGAGATGGCGATTAATTTTTTTTAATCGTTATGTTGCTATCGTTATGTAGAAGAGTAATTTTACACGACGTGACATGTGTGCATGTATTTTAGATATATCAGGAGAAGTTTGGCGGCTCTATGTGGTCGTTTTCTTGGTTAGGTCAGAAAGTAAATTAGATCGAAGCCAAAGGCTATCGGAGTTGCTAAACTGCTCCGAAAGAGCCGAATTCGAAAATGATTCTGCGGTATCACTTGCCGGTGGCGGTTCGAAATCGTTACATTTTACTTTTTATTCCGAAAAATTGCCATTGCGACCACTTGCAATAGCAATGCGGGTGAAACCAGTGCATATAAATTAGTGATTAAATGTTAACCCATGTCATCAATGACGTTACAAAACCACGTGATCGCTCATCCCATTAACTTCGAATTATACGCGCGCTTTGCGAGTTAGACGCATTAAACATCCAATTTTACCTATAGATAATTTGTACATACATACATACATATGGAGCAAAGAAGAAATACCAACGGGGTGGAAAGAAGGGCACCTCGACTAATTCCAAAAGAAAGGAGATGTGCAGGAATTACAATGCTCATGTGAGCGCCTGGAAAGATCCTCATCAGTTATATCTTGGAACAATGGTGGATGCCAGACTCAGAGAACACAAGGCAGGCTTCCGAAAAGATAGATATTGCACCGATCAAATCGCAACTCTTTGCATCATACTGGAACAATCTATGGAGTGGGCCTCATCATTGTACATCAACGTCGTGGACTATGAGAAGGCATTTGATAGCCTTGAAGGGAGACCCTTTGGAAGCTTCTACGACATTACAGAATACCACGTACGATGGGATGGCTTGCAAGGTCAATCATGCAGGGCAACGGACACTCTTTCATGGAGAAGACAGGAGTGAGGCAGGGGTGCCTTCTGCCACATTTCCTCTTCCTGCTGGGAATTGACTGGAGAACCACAAAAAAATACGAGCAATGGCATCCAGTCGACCCCGTTGACATTTCGAATTGGCAGGAAATCTTGAGGAGAAAATGGAATTGAATTTGGTGGATTGGATATGTGTCTAAAGCGTGAACTATTAATCAGATAAGTAGTATTATTACGTGTATATTAAACATAAACTTGCACGAGACCTTGTTTAGGCAATATTTGCTGTTAAAATTTAGCCATGGGAGTAACTTCGGGTAGTTGATATAGTAGATCTCCGAAGACTCAGTAGCACGAGCGATAAATAAGGTTTGTTTTGATCAGTTGATTGGGTACATAATACGAAACATAATATTATTGTAAATCATTTAGTAAATATTAAAGATTGAGCACCTGGTTATTTTGTTTTAGCAACATTTGTTGTTAAAAGTTAGCCGTAGGTAGTAATTCAGTCTAATTTAAAGAAGGTAATCGAAATGTCGTTAGCGCGAGCGATATTACGTTTTGTTGTCGTCAGCTGTTATACAGAAAATAAGTTTAAAGTCAATAGTTGTAATTTAATTAATACCTAAGTAATATAGTAATATACACACACAAAAATAGTCTTTGTGAAGACTAGGTAGTATAAATTGTAAACATAACTGATTATAAATATAAATTGATTTTTTAACATGGCGCCGTGCAAACGCCAAGTAAAGGCGAAACGTAATTTGACATGCTTTAGCTGCGACAGCTGGATATGCTTTGCAAAGTCCGGGTGTATAAATTCGTGGGCAGAGGTTCAGGCAGATGATTTTCATTTCGTGTGTAGACAATGGAATGTCTGCATGAGCAGGTAAATGAGTTAAGACATGATTTTGATGATAACTGGGAGGGTGAGAGAAAAGAGAGCAGAGGTGGTGAGAACGAGGAGAACAGATATAGTGAAAACGAGGAGAGCAGAGGTGGTGAGAACAGGGAGAGGGAGAGGTAGTGAAAACGAGGAGAGCAGAGGTGGTGAGACCGAGGAGAGGGAGAGGTAGTGAAAACGAGGAGAGCAGAGGTGGTGAGAACAAGGAGAGGGAGATGTAGTGAAAACGAAGAGAGCAGAGGTGGTGAGAACAAGGAGAGGGAGAGGTAGTGAAAACAAGGAGAGCAGAGGTGGTGAGAACAAGGAGAGGGAGAGGTAGTGAAAACGAGGAGAGCAGAGGTGGTGAGAATAAGGAGAGCAGAGGCAATGTGAGGGAGAAAGCAGTTAAGAAGAAGATGGAAAAAGAAGAGTGTACAAAAAAGGAAGGTAAACGGGTGAGTGGAGAGGGATTGTCAGGTGGTAGGATGGTCGAGGATAACAAGAGCAGAGAAAAGGAGAAGACTGTGGATCAGAAGAAGAAAGATGGCAGGAGGTAGAGTATGCAACAAACGAGAGGTAAACAGGTGATTGGAGAGGAAATTTTTTTTTAGTGGGGTACCACATGGATCAGTATTAGGCCTTATACTGTTTATATATATATATATATATATATATATATATATATATACATATATATACATGCATGGATCAGTGTAAATATATATATATATATATATATATATATATATATAATACTGATCCATGCATGTATATATATATATATATATATATATATATATATATATATATATATATATATATATATATATATATATATATTATACTGATCCATGCATGTATATATATATATATATATATATATACTGTATATATATCCATATATATATATATATATATATATATATATATATATATATATATATAATATATATATAAAACGTATAGGGCCTAGTACTGATGTATGTGGTACCCCACTCAAAACAGATATGTAAATGGTTTGGAAGATGACATATCTAGTACTTAAATTTGCAGATGACACAAAAATATTCAGAAAGGTTACAAATGATACATATAAACACCGTTTAGAGGATGGTCAAGATAAATGAGTTAAATGGTCAGAAAAATGGCAAATGTTATTCAATCTTAGGACGTATAAATGCATACAGATAGGACATGGAAATATGGAGGAAGAATATAAAATGGGGGATGCTAGGGGGGATACTAGGTAGAACCAAACAAGAAAATTACTTAGGAGTAACATTTAGTGGTGACATGAAAGTTTCAGAGCAATGTGGGATATCTGCTTCAAAACGAAATAAAAATCTAGGGCTAATTAGTTGATTAATTAATTAACTATCACGTATAAGGAGAGAGAGAGCTAATTGTACCCCTGTACAAAGCAATAGTTAGATCACATTTGGAATATTATATACAAGCATGGAGGCCGTATCGTAAGAAGGACATTGACACATTAGAAAGAATACAACGACGGGCAACTAAAATGATTCCAGAATTGAGATACCTTAGTTATGAAAGTCGCTTATTCCAATTTGGTTTGACAACACTAGAGACCGGGAGACTAAAAGGATACAAAAGAGAGGTGCTTAAAATAGTGAACAGTTATGAGGATATTGATAGGAATGTGTTCTTCAAACTTAAAGAAGGCAGTAGAACCAGAGGACACAAAGAAGCATTAGTTAAGGAACAGTGTACGTTGGACATGAGAAAGTACTCATGAATGGGACAAACTGCCAAATGATTGTGTTAATGCTAGTAGTGTGAATATGTTTAAACATAGAATTAAAATATATCTGATAAGGACGCGCTATATATATATGATGATACATTGTTGGACCATCGATAAGCCAATGGCTTCCTTGTCCACTTGCAATCTGGAACTTGTTGTTTGGGATGGCAATCTTGTTAAATCAGTTGGACGACTTGGACTTGGAAGACGACTCTCACTATGACACAGCCATGACTAGAAACAAGAGAATACATAACTGCTCAACACAGTTTCAACATAGACAGGACCCAACATCAACATAAGCAACACAAAGATCATGAAAGCCAACACGAAGAGCAACAACCCGGTCATTCTAGGAGGGGAACCACTGAAAGAAACGGACACCTTCACGAACTTGGGCAGTAAAATCAGCCAAAAAAGGAGGAACCGAAGAAGACGTAAAAGCGAGTATCCAAAAAGCCAAATTTACATTCCTTACTTTGAGAAAAATCTAGAAGGCAAAGCAGATCAAGTTACACACCAAGCTGAGGATATTTAACTCAAATGTCAAGTCAAGAACAAGAACAAGAACAAGAAGTTTATTTTTTGACCCCCAAAATAACAAATAATGAAACAATAGAGATATGCATTAACACAAATAAAATATATGCACATATGTAATAATACTGGTGTGCATACATCTTTATTTGAAACCAGTATAGATAATCATAATTAATAAAAAAAACCAAGTCAGTGTCAGCATACAGCTCGGAGACATGGAGAATGACACAGCAGACACCAAAATGGATACAGAATTTCACAAATAGACGCCTGCGCAGTAATATGATTTTTAAATGGTCTGACAAAGTTAGTCACAACGCTCTCTGGGAAATTCATGAATTCTGATTTCGTGAATGCTTACATTTTGAGTTCGTGAATGCTCAAACAGATTTGAATAAACGTTACGGTAGTCAATACCATTCGTCCACCACAATCTTCGTCTTACCATATCCATAGCTTAAGACAGGTTTCACTGCATACATAATTGCTGATGCTACATGAAACATGAAATAGAAACACCAACGCAGTTTTCTTGCTCTGCATATACTCCTTGCAACTCTTCTTTACGAAGTCACAGCCTTTTTGAAAACCATACCTCAGAGGCTCTGCCATCTTATAGTTTACACGGTACCACCTGAAATAAATTATATGAAGCATATAACACCCAAACTTCTACTTTCTTCACTCCACCAATAACCACATTCCCGACATCAACTCACTAAAGCTTCACTCTAGACATTCACAGGTCACAGCCTCACTCTAGACACTCACACGTCATAGTCTCACTCAAGATATTCACATATCACAGCCTCACTCTAGAAATTCACAAGTCACAACCTCACTCTAGACATTCACATTTACAGCCTCAATGTATACATCCACAGGTCACAGCCTCACTGTATACCATAGATATAATTATAACATAAACTAGAGAGGCTATTGTCTATCTTTACGTAATGCAAATGCCGCGGCCATTTTGAAGTTCCAAAACCAGCGTAACAATCCAGTAAAATTTGACGATTACGCGGACATTTAGGTTAAAAAGCCCATTTTTTTCTTAAGAAGACCGGTGGGTGCTCAAAGTTCACATAAAAAATGCAACCAAATTCAACAATGGGAACCTTGATTTTTACCTCAATCCTTGATTTGTGGTATTTTGCTCCAATTGTGTGGCTCCGATTTATGTTTGCGTATGTTCATCATATTTGTAACTGTTTCATTCATTGGTCAATACGTTTGCTGTGGTGTGCATTATGCTAAAAATGAATCATGGAGTGTAATTAGTGTTGCATCATTTATCACTCGATAAACACTACCCCACCCTATGAGGTGGTGAGCACTTATTTTGTCAAATTAATACGTTTTAAGATACCACTGTAGCCCATGTACCATGCTACACTATGTTGGTTGTTATTGAGACACCCACGGGCATTATTCCTGAACATCTTGAGCCAATTGGTATCTCTCTCTCTCTCTCTCTTAAGGCGCAGTTATTGATTTCCTAGCCAAAACACTACCCCACTATATACTGTCGCGAATGCGTATTTTGTCAAACAAATACATATTACCATAACGTTGTAAATAATTACTTTGGGTTTTCGCTACAGTGACATACATTGGCATTACTTCTGGTAATTTGTTTAGCCATTTGGCATCTCTCTTTGGGTGCAAGTATTGATATATTGACCAAAGCCTTCCTTCACCCTGTAATGTCGCCAGCACTTTTTTCTCGAAGGTGATTGAAGTCTTGGGCCAGGGAATTAACAAATGCATCCATAGGAAGATGCCAAATAGCTCATAATAGTAAAATCCCAATTTATTTAGTTAACGCGTTACAATTGTGTGGGCATGTTTTGGCCAGGACATCAATACCTGCATCCACAGAGAAATGTTGAATGGCTCGAAATTACCAAAGGTAAATTCAATGTAATACGATTAAAGGGTTACAATTGTATCTGAATAGTATTTGTTGTAAAAAGGCACTGTTTGCTCTACATAGGGAGAATGATTTGTCAGGAATAATGTCAACGTGTGTCACAAAAGCAAAAACACTTTATTTGGTTAAAGGATAAAACTGTTATCTTCCAAGTTGACAGGGTAAATAAGTGGCACAGCTCTGCTGTTGGACCAACACCCTGCTGTTGATCACCAAAGGTCAAGCTATCATAAAAACAAGTTGTCAAGCCTTTGTCAGTGAATGTACGGTAATTGGAACCTAGCCAATGTTATGTTACAAATAAGACGAAGTAACTGAGACTGAGATAAGAGGACTGTGTAAAGAGATATTTGGCGGGAGGAGAAGAGGAGTGGAGAGTGAGAGCGAGGGGGTTGGGGTAATTGGAGATGGGTGGTGGTAACGGGATCAGTGACGAAGAAGGGAAGAAGAAAAAAATCGACTTCGCCGATAAAGAGGACAGCAACAAATCATGCTAACAAAATTAATTATGATGTTATTTGGCCTTTGGCATATGTCCTCGATCGGCATTGACCTACCAATAAACACGCCGTTGTTACACTATAAGCTACCACTTGTGCAACTCTCCTTCATGTTTTTAAAAGTGTGGGTCCCGGGAACATCCATTTACCTCCAGTGTAATAATAATGTTCGTAATGCATGTTTGTTTAATTTGAATGTTAAACAGCTGACGTTTGATGTACAAGACATATACCAGGTTACTCTTTTTACAGATTCATTGATAATTGTGTAATAGTAATTAAACACATTACGTATTTTTGTCTTCGTCTTCTTCTTCTTCTTACTACTACTACTACTACTACTACTACTACTACTACTACTACTACTACTACTACTACTACTACTACTACTACTACTACTACTACTACTACTACTACTACTACTACTACTACTACTACTACTACTAGAGTTGTCTCGTTTACTGGCATTAATGTCCCAAATCCTTCACTGTGTTCAACTGCCACTCAACCGACCCAGCTTCGTTGAATTGAAATATGCATTAAAAGTTTCTCGCAGGTGCAATGCCTCTACACGAGCCCTGATTCAAGAAGAGAAGAGCAAGAAGAACCAACTCGAACAACCCCAACACCAACAGAGGAGCCAATACCTAATACCGGTATGCATCGAAAAGTTACCACACGCCCAACAAGAAAGAAGCAAGAAGTGGCATTCAAGCCGAACAAGAAAAGCAAGGTCGATCCAGTTGATGAGAAATTGCTGGAAATACTTGAAAATGGTACAACTGTTTAGGCTGTTGCTGACGTTGACCCTGATAAACGTTTTTTGACAGTCTCCAGATTTTACAGAACTACCTCGAAATATGAAGATGCAACAAAAATATTGATGCAAGCTGTGTGGCGTCATATATGCAACAATATATGAGCAGCCACAGCAACTTTCCACTCCTTAGAATCAGGAGCTGCTGCACTCATCTCAACAACAACAATTTCCCATTGTTCTGCAGCTGCAACGGCAACAAGAGGAGCAAGAGGAGCATTGGTACCAACAACGCCAGCTATTCCCATCTAGTAGTGGAACAACAGGAGCATTGGTACCAACAACGCCAGCTATTCCCATCTAGTAGTGGAACAAATAACTATGAGCCAACATATGACCAGATGTAACTGAAATAAAACAGGCATGTCCAGCACTCAGAGCGAAACTGGAACTGCAATGTTTGTTTTATTTAAAAAAATATTCAATGTGACTGTCATTTAAGCTATTGTCAGTTATTATGCATAATGATATGCACCAGTAGCACTGTAGCAGTGTTACTGGGAGCCCAGTAGCACTGTAGCACTGTCATTGGGAGCCCAGTAGCACTGTAGCAGTGTCATTGGTAGCCCAGTAGCACTGTAGCAGTGTCATTGGGAGCCCAGTAACACTGTAGCAGTGTCATTGGGAGCCCAGTAGCACTGTAGCAGTGTTATTGGGAGCCCAGTAGCACTGTAGCAGTGTCATTGGGAGCTGACAATGCTTTGTTTGTAGATCACAAATCATGCCGCCATCAGTGCATATATCTAAATGGTATTACTAATTATTTAGCATGGCTAATTAGGTTGCATACAATTACTATGCATAATTATATACATAATTATAATGTACAATCATATAAATATGTAGCAGTGCCGGTGTCATTGGGTGGCTTATTCAAGCGAACACTATGCAATTAATAATAATATATTATGTGGCATGTCAAATGTTGAAATGTTTTTGTGTGATGTCTTAAATCTGGGTTGATAGTAAATTGTACTTATGAAATATTGTTATGCACGTTTATTCAGCTTTGTTCATTCGTGGGCGTTTTCTTGTCGCAATTTGTGGCGGGTCTAACCGGTGATTGACCAACACCTTATGGACAAATGCGACCGTTTTAACGGTAAAATCGGGGTGCCGAACTAAACAGCAAAAGTAACATTTGTTGTTTTTTTACCATTTGTATCGTTATAAAAATAAATACCAGTAATTGTTTGTTCATGTGATATACGATATTTTGGGACACTGATTGAATAACACGTGTAACATCAATACGTTCACCTACCTCGAAAGTAGCGTCCAACTGTGACAGCCTCCCGGGAATAATTTGCACCGGGGGCAGCACGAAAGGTCAAGGTCACAATTTGTTTAGCTTCTAATAGATATGATAAAAGAGGGTACCATTAATTGCAACGAAATGATAAATTCTAGGGAACTTGAAATTATTATATTTTAATTTTTCGGTCTATATTCGTACGTACTTCACTTAAAACTACTTCTCTAACAGTCTTAGTGGCACAAATTTGACAGAATACGTGTTATACATTTATCGTATAGATATCCCACGAAGAATTTCTTCAGGTTTTTGTTAAAATGGCATGAAACATTACGTCACACGGACTTCACTCCCACCAGCATACTACACAAACATCATATCTTAAAAAATACATTACCGATTTTAAAACTTTTTTTCACATTTCAAGTTCTCATGTCATTATTCATATCATAACAATATAAAACAACATAAATCTGTAATTTTATATTTCAGCTTCAGTATTTCGAAGCGTTTACTAACTTTCAATGTGAACGTCGCAGCGAGTGGCGTTCACATAAAAATTTACTAGCCGCTAGGAACGAGTACTGGCTCCTGTGAACGGAGCTTTATATTTGTTCACACAATGCCTAGCGCGAAAATATAGGAAATTAAAATTGTAAAATGACGTCTTCTATGAATCGTTTGAATGTATCTAAAATTGGACATATGTACTAATATATTTATGTGTTAGATACATATGCACGTTCTCATATTGCACACTTAGCCACCTTAGTTTGAAACAATACTTTAATAAAAAAACGACAGAAAATCGCGGGTGTTTTAACGATGTTTTGTAACTCCAAGATGGTCAACACACATAACCTTGAATTATGTAGTCATTGCCGCACTAATCTATATTACATCTCTATGCTGTAGACATTCACATGTCCCAACCTTAAAGTAGACATTCACAGGTCACAGCCTCACTCTAGAAATTCACAGGTCACAGCCTCCCTCTAGACATTCACTTGTCATAACCTCACTGTAGGTTACAGCCTCAATATAGATACTCACTAGTCATTGCTTCAGATTTGACAATGAATTGCTAAAATAAATGTGCAGAACTATATAGAAAACATCGCATTTATAACAAATAACAGCAATGAAAGTTTAACTTACCCAGTGTCCTCCATGAGAGCCAACGTCACACGGGAAAATACTGGAGTATAAGTCAAAACACCTGTCATCGCTTCATTCTAAAAAAAACATGAACTCCAGCACAAGTCAAACACTATACAAACTACACACTACAAGCACCACACATGACTAGGTGAACACATGTCACAACCACATCTATGACTGCAAGCTAAAACAATATATACGTAAAATGAAATTACATTATTTAACAATATCAGCACATAACTGACCCACATCTACTTGTCAACCAATATGGTTTCCGTCAGAATAAGACCACTGTTGCACAAGTTCTGAGTCTACGCAGCATCATCGAAGGGGCAAGGAAGAGAACTCTTCCAGCAGTGTTGACGTTTATCAACTTTAAGAAGGCATTCGACTCAATTCATCGAGGAAAGATGTTCAAAATTCGATCTGTATATGGCATTCCGGAAAGGCTAGATATGTCAATCAAACACATGGACACCAACACGAAGGCCAAAGTGTTGTCAACAGATGGCGAGACAGCAATGTTTTATATAATCTCGGGAGTGTTTCAGGGAGATACTTTGGTTCCCTTTCTCTTTATTATTGTACTTGATTATGCGATGAGGAATTAGGCTTTACTCTCAAAAACAGGAGGAACAGAAGAGTTTAACCAGAGTTGATAACATACCTAGACTTTGCGGATGACATCGCCTTATTGTCTGACCAAATAAAGCAAGCACAGGAGTTACCGAATGGAGTCGAAAAGGAACGTCAAAAAGTCGGCCTGGGCATTAATGCCAAGAAAACCAACTTCATGGCATACAACATAGAAGAAGAGCTAGAGCTGAAACTGTTAGATGCAACAGTAGGGTGGCACAGCCAAAGTGTCATCAAATGAATGACTTCAAATACCTCGGTTCATGAGTAGGTTCCACTGAGGATGACATACGAATCAGAAAAGGCATTATGTGGGTTGCCACAAACAGGATGAAGAAAATATGGAAATCAAATATCTTCAAGGAATGCCTCTTCGCGGTAACTATTGAATCAGTACTCCTATATGGATCGGAAGCCTGGAAACTGACCAAATCTCTATAAAAGCATTTGAATGGCTGCTACGGTAGACTACTGCGGATGGTGTTCAATGTTCACTGGAAAGAGCACGTGACAAATGAAGAGCTGTATGGAACAATGATGAGGGTAACAAACAAGATTCAGGAGCGCAGGATGCGGTTTGCTGGGCACAACATAAGGCAAGCGGGGACACATTGTCAAAACTAATACTCTGGGAGCCGATGCACGGACGCGCGTCAAGGGGACGGCCCGCTCTTAGTTACGTCGAGGTCCTAAAATCGGAGGCTGGTGTGACAGATACAGAGGAGTTAATTGCATATATGAAGGAGAGAGCTGAATGGCGAGTCATCAAACCCCGAAGTCTTTCGACCAGATGATGGTGATGATGATGATCAGCACAAATGGCTGAAGACAATAAAATGGAAACATATTTTTCAGGCCTTTTGTTTGACTATCCACTTGCCACCCCCCCATCACCTAGTAGAGAATCTAGTGAAGTTACCTGAAAAACCCTCTTCTCCCAGTGTGATCCTGTTGTGCCTTCTCCGCCCTGATCTTCTAACTCTGCGCCCTCCAGGGTGGCACAGCCAAAGTGTCTTCGTGCCTCCCTCTTCAAAAGAAAATTACATGTTCTACTTTTGAACGTCGCGTCACGTCAATATATCATTCCTACTTAGCTAAGGTTGGAATTCTGGATGATTTAAATATATTGGCTCGATTTGTTTTATTCTTTGATATAATACTTAGATATGTGGGGCGCGGTGGTCGTGTGTGGGGCGCGGTGGACGTGTGTGGGGCGCGGTGGTTGTGTTGTAGAGCGTCGGGCTGTCGGTCGAAGGGACCGAGGTTCGTTAAATAGACGTCTCATACTTGTGTTATTATGTTGTTTATGCATTTATTTACTTAACAACAGTAATGTATCAGTTTCATATATTTCTCAACCAAAAAAACATTAAAACTGTCATATTAAATTGTATTGCAATGAAATGTGGTATATTTGGTCTTGCGTTCATGGTTATCTTCAATATACAGGGGCCATATAAAGAAATAGTAATTACTAGCCTACACCCGTCTATGTAGCATATGGGGTGAAGCCACATTTGATTGTAAAATAGGCTGGCATTATTAGGATTCCTACAAAATGTTTCGAACGATTTTCATCAACATTTGAGAATTGAGTTTTGAACCTGTTTTTAGCCAAAGTATACATTTACGATCCATCCACCATTACCCAAATGAAGAGTCCCTATATAATAGTGGCGACTGCCCCCAAAGTTATCATATCAATACATAGATGGTGAGGTCATGGTTACGCCATATGAGTTCAGATCACAGTGCAATATTGCATTGATGGTCATGCTAACGTCTTTTCTGCTTTTCAAAACAATGGACCATCAAAACTGAACATTTTCACACCAACTGTCATTATCTCATTCATTGTCAAAATCACATACCTCCTGCTCTTTATAAACGCCCCTACGTGCGACGTCCGTCAATGTTTAAAATGTTCATGTATGTATGCGTCCACTTGGCCCATAGCAGAAACATTCCCATAAATACTTAAACTATACTGTTAAAAATGCACTATTTCACAGCCAATAGCTTCTACAAACAAATCTGTTAATATTCCTGCTGAGTTGCACTGATGTTAAATCATATGAATTTCTTAATTTCACATGTCACAATATAATGCGCCCTATATTCGTGTGAAGCAAAAGGAAGTTCAAATTTGGTCTGACCTCATATTGAGAGTGACTCACACTCAATTCGGCCACAACAGTTAGAGTGCCGACTTGGGACCTAAATAATGGTTTGTTACAGGTTTCCGGTCAGTGGTGGTCACATGAGGTCAGTAGGGGTTAAGGGTCATTGGTACTGGTTATTACGGTCAGTAGGGGGTCAGTGGAAGTAACGCATGTGAAGTAGCCTATAGATTACGTGAGATCATAAGGCCCCGTCTCAATAACATCCACGTATCCGAAATAAGGGGTCATATTTGACATATAGGTAGGTCAAGTGAATTGGTCGAATCAGCCCCTACGCTTAGGGTACATGTAGGAGGGTCATAAGGGGTTGTCTCAACAATATGCACGTATTCGAAATAAGGGGTCGTATTTGATATAATGATCAATTGAAGGGGTTGTAAACACGTGAAAGAAAAAACACCATGGGTTGTGCAATTTTTTTTATTTCGTAACAAGCACCATAAAATGAAGAGGCTTTCTGTGATTTCTCCCGCGAAAGAAGCCCCGAGAATACGGGTATATCATCACCGCGGCACAGGCTCCAAAGATGAGATGATACGAGAGGGGATCTCTCCCACGCCAGATGCCTCGAGCTTATTTAGATCTCTCCCGCACCAGAGGCCTCGAGCTTATGAAGATTTCTCCCGCACCAGAGACTTCGAGCTTATGAAGATCTCTCCCCACCAGAGGCTTCGAGCTTACGGATGCGCGTGCACCGCGTCATAAACTCCTTCGATGAATGAAGCGTGGCACATGTTATTACAATTGATAGTGCAATACTACTACTTTGGGTTAACATAACTTGTAATGCAAAATAATTATATGCAGAGTTTTTATGCTGTCATACCAATGGGAGGACCGGCCTGGACACGTCCGGTCACGATACGTCTCATTTCTAATGTTTTTGTTTGTTCTATATATCTCTTTTTTGTTTACTCCTATTGTTGCACAGACGTGTATGATGACAGATATAGTGACATGCTACACAGAATGGAGAATGCTAACTTTGGGAAAATAAGGCTTTTCTTTTATAGTAGACCGTCGATTATTACTGCATATTTTTCAACTATAATTATTCATTTAAAGAATGTTAGCTAACGGATGATTTCCCCCGTTTTAAGGAGGTGCACACGTGAATTGTTTATTAAATGTATTAATGAGGCAACTGATGACGATATTAAACTAACACGTCATTCATCCTATCATGATCTTGACAATGTTAAATTACTAGCAGAAAGAAATAAAGAACGGTTTATTATATTAAGTTCAAATATAGAATCCACTAATGCAAAATTCAGCGAAAGTGAAGCTTTCTTAGAGGAACTTAACCAGATAGCAGTGTTTACTTTAATATGCTTACAGGAAAGCTGGCTTTCATATAACGATGATTTCTCACATCTACAAATCAAGGGATATCATTGCATTACCCAAGGCAAAACCTGTAGCAATAAAGGTGGACTAGTCATTTATTTAAACAACAAGATCAACTTTAAAGTTACGTTGTCTCTAAATCAGTTTCAACACTGGGAAGGACACTTTATCAAAATAATTGGTGGTGGGCTCTTAAAAGATATTATAATTGGGGATATTTCAATGAGGTTTATTTCCAATAGACCTCATTGAAAATTATAAAAAGTTTTTAGCGAATTTACACCAATTATCTCATCCTTTGATGAAACACAATTCGACGTCATTATTGCTGGTGATTTCAATATAAACCTTCTTAATATAAATGAAAAAGAGTTTTTTTGGTGATTTTTTTTATCTATTAATATTTTATAGCTTTTACCCCATGTTACACTCCCTACAAGATTTTCAAATAGTAATGGAACACAAAAATCAGGTATTCTAACAAAACAATTATTGGAACATTAGCCATATTTTACCTTTCTATATACAGTTCCCCACAAAGAACCATCACTAAAATTAACATACAAAATCAAGAAGCAATTTCCAAATTCATAAATGAAATAACCTTATCAAACGTTGCAACAAACTTAGCCAATCGCCTTCTGCTGACCTAAACATAAATTATAATATCTTACATGACTCGATCAAATGTGCAAGAAACAAACACATGCATGTAAAATAGTTAAATTAAAAAAATACAACCACAACAAATCAACATGGATTACACTTGGCTTGCTCAAATCAATACGCTACAGAGACAAGTTATATAAGACACTCAAAATAACTGATTCACCAGAACATTTTGCACTTCGAACTGATTTGACAACGTACAACAGCATACTTAAACAAGTATAGTACAACCAAACAACTGCATTATGAATCTTGTTTTAACAAATTCAAAAATAATATTAAAAACACTTGGGAAACTATAAATGATATTCTGTCTAGAACACATGGAAAGAACACTTTCCCAAAAATCCTTTATATATAACGAAGAAACAAGACGATTATTGCAAATACATTGAATACTTTCTTTACCAATATTGGCAGACAGATAATATGCAACCAAAAACAAGTTGTGGGTATGATGGTATTTCTTCACGATTATTAAAATTAGTTAAACCTGCTGTGATTAAAAAGCATTAACACTAATTACAAACCAACTGTTAGCTGCAGGCATATTTCCTGATAAACTTAAAATCGCTAAAGTAATTCCAATTTTTAAAAAAGGTAATAATACAAAAGTCAGCAATTACATACCAATACCACTTTTACCAGTTATGTCAAAGGTAGTTGGAAAATAAATTACACACAGTTAGATTCCTTTTTTAAAACGCAAAATCTCTTGTTTGACCAATATGCATTTAGAACGGAACATAACACTGACTTGGCTGTCCTTGAATTAACCGATATAATAATGGCGCATATGGATAAAAATGAAATTCCTATACATATTTATTTGGACCTTTCAAAAGCATTTGATACCCTGGATCATAAGATATTACTGCATAAATTAGAAAATTATGGCGCAACAGGAGTAGCTTTAAGTTTAATTAGAAATTATCTAACCAATAGAAAACAATATGTTGAAAGAGGATGTCAAATCAGAAATGCTTAATATGTCAACAGGCTTACCTCAAGGTTCGATTCTAGGCGTAATATTGTTTATTATATACATTAACGACTTTGCCAAGGCCAGTCAAAAGTTTAGTGTCATAATGTATGCCGATGATACTACCCTCTTAAGTACCCTTGACTCATTTTCCACGTACGAACAAAATGGAAACGCAGAAATTGTGATAAATACAAAATTGAACAAAATTAGTGAATGGCTAAAACTAAACAAATTGCCTCTTAACCTAAACAAAACTAAATATATGCTTTTTAAAACATCCAGAAGAAAAAGTGTGACTTCCCCATTACTGATAATAATTTAATTTTCTCGGAATAGTAATTTAATTTTCTTGGAATAAATTTGAATGAACACTTTAACTGGAAAAGTCACATTGACAAAATTTTAAGCAGGTTTTGAAGGACGTTAGGTGTTGTAAATAGACAAAAACGGTTGCTATCTCTGAATATAAAGATCATATTGTACAACACACTATTACTGCCACACTTAAACTGTGGCTTAACGGCCTGGGGCTACAAATATGATAGAATTTAGAAACTTTAAAAGAAACTTGTCTGAATTATAAGTGTAAGCACATATAACGCTCACACTGAACCAGTGTTTAAAAGTCTTAAATTATTAAACATAGAATACATATTAAAATTACAAGAACTAAACCTGTATTATAAATTCGCACATAACAAACTTCCTGTTCACCTTTGAAATGTACCGCTTCATCAATACAATATACACACAATCTGAGTTCAGCATGAATTTGCGAAACAAAGTATCAGATGCACCTTACCACATACAATCAACAATGCACCTGATTTATTAAAAACTAAATTTACATTTACAGCATACACGGGTTTGCAATGTACGTAAAACATTATTATTTGCACAGTTACGTAGCTGTATGTACACTCCGAATTTGTTAAAATTGCCATCATGAGTGAATAAGCAATAAGAATAAGCTTTTATGTGTACCTCTTTGGAATAACCATTCAATCTGTAATCAGGTATAATGTCATGTTGTAAGCCTTGCCAGTCTGTTTACCAATTTATCCTACTATTTCTATACACCAGGATTTGTCTTTAATCATACTTGGGTGGCTCCTGTGAGAGCGGCTTTTAGCCTTAGTGGGATTCTCCCAGACCCTAATTTGATAATTGCATGTAATTATTGTATGTACGCGTTTACATACTCGCTTGTTAAGTGATATGTATATGGGTCAAAATAAAGTACATCTGTCTGTCTGTATGTATGTACATTTTGCCTTCTTTTGGGGTTGTAAGCCAGTCGAACACGCGAAAATTGTTAGCGACTACATCGGCATCAAAAGTCTGTGTAAATTGATCGATACGCCGTTACATCGAAGCAGTAAACAAGCAACGCAGTATTGTCCGCACACGTTAGATAGAGGGCTATGAAGTCTCTTGACGTTGTGAGTCCACTCCAAATAATGTTTGTTCAGGACCGTGCGGAAAGCGGCGTGTTGCGGCGGTAGACCCTACGAACAGAAGTATTCGCCGTGTCTATCATTTGGGTATTATAGTTTGCACATTTTTCGACATGAATCGCGCGATCTGTTCGATGTCCATCAGTAATCATAGATGACGTTTCTGCTCTTGCCGATGTCCAGCACCGCCTCGAATTCAACGTACATGACGACGTTCACGGTCGTCATGTAAGTTGAATTTCGATACACAGGTTGCCCTTTTGTATCAGGTGGAAGAACAACCCGTCGCTCGCGTCCGGGGTGAGGACGAAATCGAAGAAGGTGTACCCGTCAGGGAAGTCGGAGCGCGTCAGGCCGTTCTCTTCGTGTTGCGAACAGGTTGGTGTAACGGCGAAATTCGGTTGGAGGGGTTTCGAGGGCACCTGTTGACCGAACAAGTACACGGCGAGGAAGTTGATGTCGTTGTGCTTGGCTTGAAACGGACGTTTCGTGCATGTGCGGCATGACTTCTTGCGTGATGGAGTACACTTTGCAGTCAACGGGACGCAACAGGTACTTGGCCGTACCCTTGTCGAGTGCCTTGATGCGCGTCATCTGGACGGCCGGACTCGGGTTTTTTTTCTCGCGAACACGGTGGCGTCGACGATCTGTACTTTGTGATCGGGGACGGCGCGAGCGGCAATAAGGGCGAACGCGTCCTTTGATTAGGAAACGATCGTGCATGAACAGGTCCACGTGGAGTCGTCCCATCAGTTCGACAACCCGACATTCCACGACGTACGTTTTCCGCTTACGCAACTTTTCATTCGTGTTATCGACCGCTGCTGTATGACCGGCGGTGTGTTTGTACCACAGTTGACTAGTCAGTTGCGTGTCTTTGACTTCGATACCGTAGCTCAAAGTCTTCTCGATGTAGGCGCGCTACGGATACGTGTTGGTCGAATGGGTCACGAGCGTGTCTTTCAGGTAGACTTCGACTTGAATCAGTCAATCAATCAATGTGAGTTTATTTGGTTATACATTTACAATGTTGTTACAAGTATGGTCATAATTAAATTCATCTGGTAACTCAGAAAAATCTCTAGAAACCCCAAGGGGCTTATTACGAGAACCACCTAGCATAATCTAAACAATCTAACAACGTGAGGCAAAGTGATAATTGAAAAATATAGTGAGTATGAATAAAGCCTATGTGAATAATTAGGACATGTTGCAGTATGCCGAGATAAGGCATAGTTTTAACTTGTATTTAAATTGGTTTTCAATTGTAGAATTGTGTATATGTGCTGGTTAATGAATTCCAGAACGAGGGCTCAGAGTATTTAATTGTAAATTTAGGTGTTTGTCCTTGGTTCATGCATAATGTAATCATTGCTGTTCCTATTATTGTAATTGTGGATTTCCATTTTTCTTTGTTATCCCTAGTTGCAGTTTGCAAATATATGCAATGTTTAGTAAATAGTGCTGTTAAACAGCGGTTCAGAGTGAGCAAAGTAGTCAGAGTTTTTAATGATCCTAATAGCTGTTTTTTGCAGCGTTCTGATCTTGTTAGGTTTTGTACAGTGTGAATTACCCCTTATTGAGTATACTATTGTAGATGTGGTAGTACTAAAGAACAGTTAATCGTTTTTTAAGATGTATGAGGGGAGGAAATGTTTAAGTTTGTAGAGTATGCCAATGTTTTGTGCACGTTTAGTTGCCAGTTTGTTCAAGTGCATTGACCAATTTAAGTGTTTGTCTATAAACACACCAAGACATTTAGTGGATTTAACTTGAGGGATGGCCGATCCGTTAATTTGAATTGCTTGAGGTGGGATATTGTACTTTTTATTTACTGATGTGAATATAATGTAGTTCGTTTTTTATATTCAGGGAAAGTTTATTTATGTGGAACCACTGTGTTATTTTCATTATTAACTTCATCTATGAGTGTAGTTAAATTTTTATGTAAATGATACATACAGGTATCATCTGCAAAAAAGTTAAATTCATTATAGTTGATGGGTTGCAAATGTCGTTGATATAAAGAATAAACAATAGTGGCCCTAGTATACAGCATTGAGGCACACCACTCATCACTCTCTTGTGATTTAAATTTACATTGTTGTGAGTGACATATTGTGTCCTGTGCTCTAGGTAACTCATGAGCCTAGTAAGTATATGCTCTCTGATACCATAGCAATTACGTTTTTGACAGCCTTCATCAGGAATTCTTGGACGGCAAGTTCTTCCTCTGCTCGCCCGTTGTCTTGGTAAGCAGGTCGTCCCATACGTGACTCAGTCTATATCCCCCTCGTCTCAATTCACGACTGGAGTTGTCTTGGTAAGCAGGTCGCCCCATACGTGACTCAGCCTATATCCCCCTCGTCTCAACTCACGACTGGAGTTGTCTTGGTAAGCAGGTCGTCCCATACGTGACTCAGTCTATATCCCCCTCGTCTCAATTCACGACTGGAGTTGTCTTGGTAAGCAGGTCGCCCCATACGTGACTCAGTCTATATCCCCCTCGTCTCAATTCACGACTGGAGTTGTCTTTCGGATCCATATGGCCTCTTTGATTCATCTTGCGTTTCTGTTTGACTCTCTGCCAATCACTTTTGCAATTGTTTCTGTCTGCATGGTCTGTTATTGCAGATTTATGCTCTATCACCGTTGACACTCTCTTATGTTCCCTGGTAAATCGTCTGGTGTTGATATTTTCAATCTCCTTCTTGTGTTCTTCTAGTCTTGTTCCAAATGTTCTCCCTGTTTCGCCGATATATGTGTGGTCCTTTGTCCTTTGGATGCACTAGTATTCTCCTGATGTTTTGATGATGTCTAACCGATGTAGCGATCTCCTGGTGTTTTAAAATCTGCTGTATAGGTTCCGTCATTCCTTCGACATACGGGAGTATGACCATATCTTTGGATTTCTCTGTATTCTTTTCTTTGTTTTTTCCTTCTGAGATTGCTGTTGTTTCACCTTCTTTATGGTCCAACTTGGGACCCACATCTTTCTAGTGCTTTGGTGATGTGCTCCACTTCTTTCTCTCTGTATTCTGGCTCAGGAACGTTTTGATGACCCTTAGTTTCACTGTTCCATCTTCCTTTCGTAAACATAAACTGTGGTGTCTATGCCTTTGAGATGCTCTGTCAGTTCTTGTTCACATCCCTTCCTCACTACTTCCATCACATCATCCACACATATCTTCCATAATTTCGGTTTGCAAGTTATTGGTGATGTGAGAATAGTTTGCTATTCCAGCCATTCCATGAAGATATTTGCATTTACAGGTGACGCCGGACTTCCCATTGCTGTGCCAAACTTCTGCTGATAAATTGTGCCCTTGAAGCTAAAATATATAGTTGTGACGATGAACAGCTCCGTTATGTCATCCACATTTAGACTTGTCCATAGTTTCAGTTTTGTGTCAGCTTCTAGTTGTTTCTTGATGATATCCAGTGTCTCGTTGATCGGGGGGATTGATGATGAGATACACAACGTCATGTGATAGGAACATTTCATCTTTATCGATCATAATAGAAGCCACTTCATTGGCTAAGTGCTTCGAGTTCTTTATGTGGTGAGATGTCTTACCCACAATCGGAACTAGTAGGTCTGCCAGTGATATTGATACATTGTACCCAACTGACCCTGTTTAATCCATAATAGGTCTGAGAGGGTTGTGGCTTATGAATTTTCGGAGTGCAGTACATCCTCGGTACATTCTGTCGGGTAATTAAATTTTCTCATGATGTACACTAACTGTCTCTTGCATTTTTGCGTAGGGTCTTTCTTCAGCTTCTCATACGTTTTATCGTCTGATAACATGGTGGTGACTCTGTCCATAATCACTGTTGCTTTTCCCTTGTCTGCTGGCAGAATCATTATACTTTATTCTTTTTTTTCAGCTCTGCTAATGCTTGCGTCTCTTTCCTGTTGATATTCGGTTTCGGTAGTGTCGCTGTTTTCATAATCCCAGATTTGGTTTTCGGCAGCAATCGACATACTTGTTCCGTAGCGATGATGAATTCATCCACCGGCAGCTTGTCTGGTGTAACCGCGAAGTTTAGTCCTTTACCGAGAACCCTGGTTAGCTTGTATTTTGATACATTCACTACCCACTTCTTTAATTGAGTTCCGGACAGATCGATGTTGTTTCTGTCGCTCGAGCAGAGCAATATATATATATATATATATATATATATATATATATATATATATATATATATATATATATATATATATATATATATATATATATATATATATATATATATATAAATATATATATATATATATATATATATATATATATATATATATATATATATATATATATATATATATATATATATATATATATATATATTGAGCAATATATATATATTGCTCTGCTCGGAAAAAATATTCCATTTACATGCCTCTAATAAATTGGAGCATGACGTGACGTCGTAGGGAGCATGACGTGACGTCGTAGGGAGCATGATGTGCATCTGCAGAACTCATCAGATGGAGCGACTGATCGTTATTAACACAGTTGCAGGGGGTGGTTCAAAGCTCCTCAATGATCATGGGTCCCAACCTTCCCATACATACATGCATGCATGCACACATGCATGCAAGCGCGCGAATATGAAGTACAGTAAATTTTACAAGAGTATGAGTTCGAGTACATATTGTATGCTATAGTTAATTATTAATACTATGCTAATAGCAATGTTTTGAATAAAACTAACTTATATAATTTAGGAACAATTGGTTATGCATAAGCAGTTGATCATACTTTTTATGAGGAAAACTATAAAAGACCTCTTTATTTCATGAACAAGTAATATAACTACAGAGCATTAAGTGTAATGTAAAACTCTAGTCAAGTCAAGACCAAGCATCGAAACTAGGATGTTCATTAGTTTCCTCATTTATTTTCCTTATTTCCCATAGCACCTAATGAACATAAAATAAAGCAGTTAGCAGGAGGTATAATGCACCAAAGAATTCCTCACTGTTTTTCTTTGTTTAGCACTTCTGTTATCTCTGCTCTCTCAGACCCTAGATGTAGTTTAGCACTTCTGTTATCTCTGCTCTCTCAGACCCTAGATGTAGTTTAGCACTTCTGTTATCTCTGCTCTCTCAGACCCTAGATGTAGTTTAGCACTTCTGTTATCTCTGCTCTCTCAGACCCTATATGTAGTTCTTCTAGAACCTGATTGTTAATTGGACTTATCATCTGACCACCTTCGGATTTGTAGGCGATATAGAGAGCCATGATCTGCTACAAATCACTTACCAAAAACATGTTGTGCAACTAGATTCATAAAACAATGTAAATGTAGATTTACTCTGCATAGTACACAATATGAGATTTATTAAGCAATAATATAAAACAGTACGTCAGTTGCATAATCTATTAATAATAATTTATTTATTATAATAAAAAATATAACCATTAGACAAGTTCTTTAACATACTGCATTCATTGGTTTCGCACCAGAATTATGTAAATGTAATCAATGTAGTGAATCCACTAGTGAGAAGATTTGTCCAAGCTGGGACAAAGGGGCTGTGTGCTAATTTGAATAAAGACTTTTGGCACTGTGTGACTTGGATCACCATCGAACAAGAAAGAACAAGAACAAGAAAGTTTATTTTGACCCCGTTTGTGATACATCAGTACCACGGATGGTTTTTCATGGTCACCCGTGCACCCGTCAAGAGGTCAACGCAGTCAACGGGAAACCCATGAATGAACTGCTCGCCGAGACCCGAAAGAACACCGCCTACCTACGTCACTTTGGCAAGGTCGTCGAGTTGTGGGAATGCGAGTGGAAAGAGATGAGACGAGATCCTGTCGTGAAAAAAGTGTCTGGATGCTGCATTTCCGCGACGACGTCACGCAAGATGGACGATGACGTCGCAACAGATCCTGAGCGGCGTGCGTGCCGGAACCGTGTTCGGTCTGATCGAGTGTGACCTTTGGGTACCGGAAGCATTGTGCGAACACTTTACCGTGATGCAGCCCGTGTTCAAGAACATCCGTCTGACACGCGACGATCTCGGACCGTTCATGCGCCGATACGCCGAGGAGCACAACATCATGGCGACTCCGAGGCGCATGCTCGTGGGCAGTTATCGAGGCGATAAGATCTTGCTCGCCACGCCTCTGCTGCGATGGTATATGGACCACGGTCTCGAGGTGACGCACGTCTACCAGATCGTAGAGTACGATCCCATCCCGTGCTTCCGGCGGTTCGGCGATGCAGTGTCCACGGCGCGACGCGAGGGAGACGTCCACTCACACAAGTCCATCATCGCAGACACCATGAAGTTGCTGGGGAACTCGGGTTACGGAAAGACCTTCACCAACGTGGACCGACATCGTGACGTCAACTACTGAACAGAGAAAGCGGCATCGCTCATGGTCAACGATGGACGATTCCGACAACTCGACGTCGTCGTTGACGATGCGTACGAGGTAGAGATGAATAAGAAAACCGTCACGTACACCCTACCCGTACACGTGGGATTCTTCGTTCTACAGTAGGCCAAGATGCGCATGTTGCAGTTCTATTACGACTTTATCAACAGCTACCTGGAGCGCCCTCTTTTTCAGTACTGCGAGATGGATACAGACTCCGCCTATTTTGCCTTGGCCGCCGAGTCCTTCGACGCCCTCGTGACCCCGGAACTGCGAGAAGATTACTTCCGGCACCGCTCCGAATGGTTGCCGTCCGAATGTTGCGACGACCATCGGAACGAGTACGTGCGCTGTCGACTCGCCAATAGACCGTAGGTCGGCGACGAGTGTGCTGTAAGGCGCGCAGGGCGTACGATAAGAGGACACCGGGTCTGTTCAAGGTGGAGTGGTCAGGTGACGAGTTCGTGGGGTTGTGTAGCAAGACGTACTATTGTTCCAGACCCACCGACAAATACAGCACCAAAGGACTGAGCAAACGTCACAACGACATCGACAAGAACGCGTTCCTTGAGGTGCTCACCAACCGTCGGAGCGGAAGTGGAAATAACCGCGGGTTCCGAGTGCGTCACTCTACAGTGTTGACTTATGTGCAGGAACGAGCGGCTCTCACCTACTTCTACGCCAAACGCGTGGTGCACGAGGACGGGGTGAGCACAGGTCCGGTGGACGTGTAGAAAAAGGCTATGCACTCTGGTCGTCTTTCATAAGCGACAATGGACGCACGGTGGACACATCCTTTCACGCGCATCGTCGCCGGACCGACGGGATGCAGCAAAAGTTCTTTCGTGACGCGTATGCTGCGTCACGCTGCTGCGATGATCGATCCACCCCCGAACGGATCACGTGGTGTTACGGAGAATGGCAAGAGGCTTACGCAACGATGGATTTAGTCGACGTGCGGTTCGAGGAAGGGTTGCCGAGTGCGAGCATGTTCGATTCGTCGACGAGGAACCTCATCGTCATAGAAGGTATCATGGCAGAAACGGACGAACGGGTCACGACCATATTCACTAAAAAAGTCATCACAGGAACACGTCCGTGCTATATCTCGTACAGAACCTGTTCCCTAAAAAGAAAGAGAGTAGTACCATCAGTCTGAATTCTCAGTACATGGTGTTCAAGAATGTCGCACTTGGCTCGGCAGATATATCCGGGGCGCGCCAAGTTCGTTCAAGAGGCTTTTAAAAACGCCACGTCAGTACCGTACGGCTATCTATTGGTCGATCTCAAACAGGACACGCCCGAGGACATACGTCTGCGCACGGCCATCTTTCCAGTACGTGTACTTGCCGAAGGTATAAAAAGACCGCATGCGTGGATAGTCTCTTCATTCGTACCATGTCTGACCTGGTGAAGAGACACATTTTGTGCATACAGGCTCTGAACAGATGCAAGAGCAACACACTGAAAAGGGCCATCATCGCCAACGCCGACGCCGATCTGCTGTGTGCACTAGCCGAGTGTGCCTACAACATATTAAAAAAGAACATTCCATTGAGCGAATTACAGGGGCGACGTTTGAGTAAATACAGGACGAAATTACGCGAGTTGGCTCAGAGACAAACGCCAGCTGCCAGGAAAAGACGCATCTTGCTGCAACAGCACCAAGGTAACACTGTATAATCAGGTGTTGCAACGGTACAACGTCTTGTCCTATAAACACGTCAAGGATCCGGAATAGAGGCCGACGTCGTGGACACCGTTCCCAAGACCATGCAAGCCAATGTCAGACGTGTGAAGGAGCATCTCAAAAGAGACATCTCTTGGACCGCTCGCGGCGAACTGATCCAAGAAGGTGTGCCGATTGCTGGAAGTAACGTGGTGGATCTTGTGAATGATCTGTTGCGTGGAGAAAGACCGATCCAACGGGATGGCAACCATTCGCAAGACAACTCAGTGCCATGAACCTACCCATGGAGTTGGTCGGCAAAGTTGCCAGTAGAGACTACATACGTCAAGCGACGCCGACGACACCCACTCCAGGTCGTCGTCGTCGAGCGGTGGCTACTCCTCGTACTGGTGGTGGTGCTGGTAGCGCACGAAGATCGCTCAGTTGGACACCCCTCGCTCGTCGACGCAGTCAGATGGAGCATTCCATGCTCACCCCACCTCCAGAACGTCAACGCAAGGCTCTGGCGTCATTGGCTAGTTGGGAAGACATTTAATATGGTGCGGCACGTGTCCTTAGCACAGTGTGCGCTACGATGTTGAGCGATCCACAGGACACGTACCGTTCCGTCATCGTTGCGATATGTTGCGGTGGACTTTACTTGATTGCTGACGCTATAGCCCGAAGTCTTATACAACAGTCGCTATTCGGGGTATGGTTTCACTACTAGATTATCGGTCATTCGTCATCGTTTTGGGCGTGGTAGTGGGTGTTCTGGTGTACGTCAGCGTACTCGTCGTCACTCGTCAAGAATCGTGCTGCGGGGTCAACGTCACAACCACCGCCAATCCATCGGAACTCTTTTAATGGCACCAAGCAATAAACCACTGAGGTCGGTCTACTTCGATCCGAGAAGGGTAGGTAGTTACGGTCGAGTCGATGCCTTGCGACGCGTCACGCGCATGCCACGAAAAATGGTCGCAGAATGGTTGTCGGAACAGGACGCCTATACCCTACACAAACTGGCTAGACGTCATTTCAAGAGACGACGCGTTATCGTTGGTGGTCTACGTCAGCAGTGGCAGGCCGATCTCGTCGATCTGTCGAAGTTGAAAAAGAACAAAAACGGTATGACCTTTCTCCTCGCGGTGATCGACGTCTTCTCGAAAGTGGCCTGGTGTGTTCCTATGAGGAACAAGGCCGCGGCGTCGTTGGTAGCAGCGCTTGACACCACGTTCAGCAAAGGCTGGCCAAAGACGTTGCAGACAGATCAAGGACTGGAATTTCTGAATAAATTCGTTCAGGCTCTATTGAAGAAGTACGGCATCCATCACTTCTCCACGCACAACGCGGAGACGAAGGCGAGCGTCGTGGAAAGATTCCACAGAACGTCGAAGACGCGCATGTGGCGATACTTCACGAAACATCAGACGTGGTGATACATCGACATCCATCAGAACTTGGTGCAATCGTACAACACCCCCCACCGCAGTATCGGCATGGCTCCGTCACAGGTAAGTCCACAAAATCTAGAAGAGGTGTGGCAGCGTCTATACGGCCACGACGGTAAGGGCGTGCCCAAGTTGCGCTTGTCGGATCGCGTGCGCATCAGCAAGTACAAAGGTAAGTTCGAAAAAGGCTACGCGGTGAATTGGAGCGAAGAGATGTTGACGATACACGAGGTTCATCCCTCCGATCCACCCGTGTACCGATTGAGGGACGATCTCGGCGAAGTGCTGGACGGCACCTCCTACGAACTGGAGCTGCAGAAGGTGTCGGTACCCGCCGATAAAATGTACTACGTGGAAGCGGTACTGCAGCGTCGTAAGGTAGGTAGACGAACGGAGGCTTTGGTGAAATGGATCGGCTACCCCTCCAAACTCAACAGCTCGATAGATGCCAAGGCACTCGTCCACTCCACTAGCCACGCGTATGGTGGCACTTCATTCGAGAAATGACACAAGACACGACAACACAGGACTTCACCACCACCACCATCATAGAAGAGGACGTAGTAGCAGCAGCAGAGGACAGACCGACGAGGACAGAACTCCTTGGCATCTGTTCGGTACCGTGTGTCCTAAAGAGGAAATAGTATTTCTGTGTCAGGTCCTCGTCTTGTTCACGGTCATCCTGAGAAGCATTTATAACCTGACCACAGGTCACGAGAATTCTATTCTGTGGACGGCCCTGTTGAGTAGTTCTTTGGGTTACCTGCTCCCTAATCCCACGTTGAGACGCAATGACGACTGATTTCTACCTGACACTGCCCAGCAACGCTTCCATGAAGATGCATCCCGACAATACGTTGGCCCATTACATCACGGAATTGCCTCAACGTATCGATCTGACTGGCAAGTGGGAGTGCGGGTTAGCAGAGATACAGTATCCACATACGTGGTACGACGTTATAGAGGAAGATGTCTGGTCCATCCTCAGTGAGAAAAATCCTTCGGGTCTTACCCCGAGCACGAAGTTAGCCTCTGGGTATTAAAAAAACCCTGTGATATTGATGAACCGTGTAGACAGGGGTCTGCGACGTATGACGACGGATAAGGCACGAGCTCAATTGAACTACTGTCCCATCACTCAAAAAATGACGTTGCACATGTCATCCGACATCGTGTTCACCATACCGTACCACAGTGTTAGGATTTCGTAAGTCGGTCGTCACCAGTCCGTCGGCAGTAGCAGCAGCGGCAGCAGCAGCAGCAGACAGCACACGCCAGTACGTTCACCCGAGAATAGGTGGAAAGGATATCGGTGTCACACCATCAGCCACCTTGATTATGCCACCTACACACAGTCCTGATGCTCCGTACCACTTCCGTAAAGAAGCTGAAGACGTGGTGAACATAACTCGTGGGTTCGATACCATCTACGTCTACACGAACGTCGTGGAGTCTCGTATAGTGGGTGACAGTCTCGCGCCTTTGTTGCGAGCCCTCCCGGTCGGCGGAAGTCACGGTGCCACGGTATCTGATAGGTTCACTAACATTCACTACGTGCCTCTGTTGTACTCGCACTTCAAGTCGATCGAGATGGATATAAGAGACGACACCAGACGGCGCGTGTCATTCGAGTACGGTAGAGTGACGGTGACACTTCATTTTCGACGGCGCAGGACCGGACTGTTCTGAAGATAAATTACAACGACTTTTACGCGCGTCAGGCGGGTGGTGCACTGCCCTACTTCGCCGGTGCCCAATACCAACGAGGTCACGGACTAGGCAGTCTGTTCGGAGGTCTGCTGCGCAGCGCCATGCCACTCACCAAGAGAGATGCCGTGGTGTTGGGAAAGGGGGCGTTGAAGACCGGCGTGCGCATAGCCGATGACGTCATGTCCGGACAGAGCATAACAACGCGACCAAACGACGCGTCACGGATGCTGGAAGGAGCCTGATGCGCGGCTTTTTGGCCACTGGCGTGCGACCTCGTAAACGTATAAAATGTGCACCTGCGAAGAAAGGAGTCACTTCAGCAACGAGACGACGGATCTCTTGTCCGTACCCCCCACTCAGACCAGCATCATCGACAGCCACGTAGTGGAACACCAACCCATGGCCTCTCTGGACTCGGGTGGACCGATAGAATTCCTGATACCTGGATCGGGCGACGATTACCTGGATCTCGCCAACACGATGCTACACGTGCAGGTGAAGGTGACACGAGCCAACGGGGACGATCTCGACTTGGCCGACCCCGTGGGCCCAGTGAATAACTGGCTGCATTCGCTGTTCAGTCAAGTCGACGTCTACCTGAACGGCACGCTCGTGACCCCTTCGACCAACACGTACGCGTATCGTGCTTATATCGAGACGCTGCTGAGCTACGGTCCCGATGCCAAGGACAAGCAACTGACGGCTTCAGCTGTGGCACAAGGATACGGCCACTGACATGGATGCCGTCTAGATAGTCGACGGACCCGCGGACGAAGGGTTCGTGACTCGACGAGCGAACATCGTAAGGAATCGAGTGGTCGACCTGATGGGCCGTCTCCATGTGGATCTTTTTCTGCAAGATAAATTCCTGATCAACGGCGTCGATGTCAAGATACGACTGGTGCGCAGTAAGGCTGCGTTTGCGCTCATGGCTGGTGGGCTCATCCCCGATTACAGGATAAACATCGTCAATGCCACCGTGTTTGCAAAGAAGGCCACCCTGAATCCGACCGTGCAGATGGCGCACATCAAGGCTCTAGAGAAGAGCACGGTCAAGTATCCGATGCGATCCGTCAACTGCAAGGTGTACTCCATTCCCGCAGGCGCTAGGTCGCACATGCACGAGAACCTGTTCCTCGGCACTCTGCCGAAACGTCTGGTGCTGTGCTGCATCGATAAAGATGCGTATAACGGTGCGTACGACAAGAATCCGTTTCACGCCAAGAACAACGCCATCAACTTCCACGCAGTGTACGTGGACGGACGCCAGATACCCTCCAAACCTTTCCAGCCCAATTTCGCAGACGACCTAGAAGCTACATGAGCCTGTTCACGAAACGGACTGACTTGCAGTGACTACCGACATGGCTACACCTTCTTCGGTTTCGACCTGACCCCCGACCAGTGCGACGGCCCCGCTTCCATCTGGTACAAAAGGGCAACCTGCGCGTAGAACTGCATTTCCACGACGCGCTGCTGAACACCGTGAACGTCATAGCCTACGCCGAGTTCGAGTCCGTGCTGGAAATCGACAAGAGCCGCAACATCATCTACGACTACTGAGATGAACACCCTGCAGATCGCTAGATTACTGGCGATGGACCCGCGCGCCAGATCGATCTTTCGCGGTGTCGTCCTCAAAGACGGACTGCCTACAACGATAGACGGCGCTCTGCCCGCGGCCTTCCGACGACAGCGACGAACCTGGCGAACATTGGATAGCGCTGTACCTGGACGCCGACGGACGCGGCGATTACTTCTGCTCGTACGGTCTGCCGCCACGACACGCGGCGTTCCGCACCTTCCTGAACGAACATTGTTCCGAGTGGACTCATAATACCAAGACGCTTCAGAGTCCTCTGTCTAACGTTTGTGGACAATATGTTGTAGCTTTTGTATTGCTTCGTTGTATTGGCATTCCGATTAGAACTTTTGTTAACATATTCGGCACCGATCTAGTAACTAACGATTGCCGCGTATTCGATTGGTTTAAACAGCTGCGATAGGGTAGACTGCATTATCGCACATCGTAGTAGTACATCGATTGAGCCTCTGGCGAGGTGGATGCACCACCCCCAAGATCACTACCTCTGGCGTGATGGTAAACATCCGCAAGTCGCCTCGTCGTCACCCTCGAGCCTCTGGCGAGGTGGAGACACCCCTAAGCTCGCGACCTCTGGCGTGATGGTCAACATCCGCAAGTCAAGTCATCAATCATCATAGTCGTAGTCGTAGTGGTGATATTACATGCTACCCTTGTTGTATCATGCTGCTTGTGTTGTTCAATAAAATACGTGTGCACTCGTACCATACCGTGTTGCGTTCGTTTCTCGTTTCCTCATTAGTTCCTTTGATAATGACCCTATTCATAAACGCTGCGTAGGGGTCACTCCGTCAGGCTTAGGGTCAGGGTTCACCGCAAACGTCTACAGGCTGGGGTTACGACAGTTAGGGTTAGCTCCAGTGGACAGGGGTTACGGCAGGGGTTAGGGTTAGCTCGCCACGTCAAAAAGTTGGGGTTACGACGGTTAGGATTAACTCCAGTCGCCAGGGGGCGCTCTATGGTTACGGATAGGGTTACGGGTCGCAGCCAGGGGGCGCTCAGGGTACCCAGAAGGCTGTGCGACCGGAAACCGGAAGTTCCCTCCCAAACTGGGGGCCTCTTTTACCTGCTCATTTTTCTCTCTCATTAACTGTTATCGTTCACTCATTGGCTACTTCAGCTACACAAAGACCTTTTCCCGAACTTCGCCATTGTTGTTTATGCTTCGCTCTGTTGGTTATTTTATCCGTTTGTCGTACAATGTCCGAGAAACGTGTAAAACTAAAGAAGGGGTTTGGAAGGAAACCACTGAGTCGACGCCGACACCTCAGTTTACCACGCGCGATCATCGGAAAACGGCAGAAAAGTGGAGATGACGGTGGCGAGGCATCGCCGTCTTCGACGACGACAGTGTCAACAACGGAGCCTACCGTAGCTGTAAGTCGTTGTGTATTATTTTAGGGAGCGCTTTTTACGATGTGTTATTTGATCTGACATAAATTACTGTTGGTTTTCAATATGGACGTCAACGATTATAACTTCAGTAGAAGTCATATGGCTATTCGTTTTTTAGCTATATAAGCCTGATCAGTATGTCTACAAAAATAGTAGAGGCTTGACAATAACAGTATTTCTGATGTCATTGTTTGAACTGACTAATTATCAATATGATTTATTGTAAATGCAACAAAATAAACATTTATCATGTAGGCTGACAGTGAACCGGACTCTGAGGAGCCGAGTACTTCAACGGGAGCCATCACCCCAAAACCACCAGCATCTCAGCAACAAGACGCAAGTTCAAGTACTGTCCACCATTTCAACTTGGCGTTGAGCGTAACACAAGCAACCGTAGTCAAGCGATCGAGACCTGCATCACACGCTGCAGCATGATGTCAACACTGGTCAAGGGTCTGGCATGCCTCGAGTGCCTGTCGCCATCGCTAAAGATTCGTGCCGTCAGCCATCGCCTTGGTGTGGTGTCATCCTACGAAACGTGGTGCACGGAATGCAATGCTGTCATCAACTCTACGTTGTCGTCCGTTCGACTTGATGGCTCGACTGCAGGGAATGCTCCATTTGTGGTTGTTCGACAAGCCGTTGTTGCCACGATGGATATGGGAGTGGGGCACGCAGGTTTGATGAAGCTGTGTCATTTTCTCGACATGGTGTCGATGTCACAGGCGACATACACGAAGCACATGCGAGCTGTGACTGATGCCAACAAGGTTGTGGTGACACGCGTGTTGGATGACGCAGCCACCACCGTCCGTCGCGTCTACCGAGAGATCGATCCGTCCCTTGAAGAAGATGCTGTCATCGACCTGGTAGTAAGCTTCGATGGGTCATGGATGACGCGCGGGCACAAGTCTGCCTACGGGATCGGCTGCGTCATCGACACTGTGACAGGCCTCTGTGTCGACCTGGCAGTATTTTCGTCGTACTGCCAGCGCTGTTCCTACGCACGGAGACGTTTCGGAGGAAGAGACACCGAAGAGTTCAAAGACTGGTTTGAGACCCACCGGAATGAATATAACCGGAACTTCGACGGGACTTCCGATGCCATGGAGGCAGCTGCCGCAGAAATGCTGTGGGAGCGATCTGTCGACCGCCATCGTTTTCGGTACACCACGGTGACGCGAAGACATATTGTGTGACCGACATGTGTATGGCGACGTGGTGTTGAAGAAGGAAAAGTGCATCAACCACGTCGCCAAACGACTTTGCACTCCACTCAGGAAGCTGGCATCCTCTGGTAAGAAGTCTGGCGTCATCCTGGGAGGTCGACGCCATGGAAAACTGACGCAAGCGACGATTGTGAAGCTCACAGCCTACTACGGCAAAGCGGTGCGGGCACACCCCAACGACCTGGATGACATGCGAGATGCAGTGTGCGCCATTTTTTACCATGCAACATCGACTGATGATACGCCTCAGCATCGGTGGGAGCTGACAGCTGGTGCTTCTACAAGAAGGCACTCGCTCCCGGGCAGGAGCCGGGACCACATCGAACCAACATGGGGACACCTCTCTCAGTCGATGTCGCGAAGCCGGTCAAGGAGATCTATGAACGATTGTCGCGTGATGACCTCCTGACCCGGTGCCCGCGCGGGCAGACACAAAACCCAAACGAAAGCCTCCACTCGAAGGTGCCCAAAGACAGACTATGTGTGCGTTCACAGAGTTCTTTCTGCCACATGTGCTGCCGTGACAGAATTCCATGTTGGAGTGGCAGCTACCATGCGACACCTGTGTGAGGTGATGGGAGTCGCACCTGGGGAGCAGCTGTTGGCGTCGGCAGAGAAAACCGAAGCAAGACGGCTTCGATAAGCTGAGCGACAAATGGAAGCGTCAACAAAGGACACGCGACGTGCTCGGCGAGTTGCTCGGGCAGCAGAAGCCCAGTCAACTGCGGACTATGCTTCTGGCAACTTCTAAGACAATGGACAATGCTGCTGGATGCAGATGAACACTGTATCTTATAGTGTTTATAATATAAGTCATTTAGACGATTTACACATTAGTTGTTAGTTTGAGTGTGTCTGTATTTACTTTTTACAACTTATTAGTCAATCAATGGTTATATATTATATACCTTATGAAAGAATAGTAGCCTTACTTGTGTAATTTCAAGACTGTGACTCTTTTTGCATCATTACTGAAACTAAGTCACTATAATGGTGGACGGATATACTGTTACAACCAAAACTTGTATATAATATGTGTAAATAACATATCACCAGAAACAGTAATAGCAAGGGGACATACCTGTGTAATTTCAGAACTGTAACTGTATTTATTGTATGTAAAACTGGAACTTTGACATCGATTTTCTGAATAAGACGTTTTTTTATCAACTTGACTTCTCTTGTTTTAGCTGGACCGGCTATTTATCAACATAATCACCTGACATTTTCAGGATACATTGTCATATACATATACACATGATTTGATAGTTTCACATTTAAGGATAATCATGTAGATTATGCAGTATGATGTTGTTTTGGCAAACCTGTTTTTGTGTTTTTGTGTCCAAATTTCTGAAAATCATATATATTTGTTCTGCCCCCCCCTCAAAAAAAAGTTAAACCATCAAATCATGTGTATTTGTATAGACAATGTACGTGCAAAGTTACAGTAAATTTGGCCAAGCCATTATCCTGATATATAGATTCCGGTGATTATGTTGAAAATCAAGATGGATGCCACCTTCATCGCCACCTGGTGGACAAAAAAAAGTATAACAACTTTGTAAAATCCTTTTTATAAGCTATAAACACTGTGTTTAAATTTCAGTAAGCTGGGTCGAAAAAAAATAGGTTTTACCATTTGGCATCCCCTAGTTAAAATATAATGTTAACTAACTCATTTATACAAAAGGTTTTGACAGTGCGTTTGTGTTGAAGGAGAGAGAGTATTTCAGTGTATATATTGAGATATGTGTGATAATATGTAATATTACTTATAATAGATAGTAGTCATGCATTCATATATGTATTACCGATTAAGACGAATTAGAAAGCAAGTACAGCGATTTAGTATTGTACACGTATATTCATTTTTTAAAATAAATATGCTTTTGTATAATTTGCAAAACCTTATAAACTGTGAGTTCCTATCTTCTCTGTAACTATTTTAAGGGTATTATTTATAACATGTAGCAAGTTATATCTAAGAAAACTTTTAGCAAATTCATGTTTAGCTCTGAATAAGTATACATCAAATGTACACCTTGTGTTATGATTGTGTATATTTGGGGTTATTTTCCAGTTTAATAAGTAGGCATGTAATTGTTTATGCATGTATTTAAAATAAAATTTAAGTTCATGTAATTTTAATAAATCGTATATTTTTAAAATATTAAGTCCTAAAAAATAAATTCTTCCACTCGTTCTATGTTGATATTACTGATGTTGAGCAAAAATGTGTGTTAACTTTATTTGGCATTTGTCATATATTTGGATTATTTATTGTTTAATGATAATTTATTAATATTAAGCCATTCCATTATTTTTAGGAGTTAATCATCTACTGCAGATCCAATGGTTTTGTTTTGGTATATTTTCATTAAAGGATTTGATGGTGCTAAATAAGGTGGTGTCGTTGGCATATATAATAAAGTTAAACATTTTGCTAGCTTTGGGGAAATCGTTTAAAGGACCAAGGATAGATCCTTGCGGAACACCAATATTTATAGATAAGATATCAGATTTAACATTTTCAAATTCAACATATTGACTTCGATTATTTAAATTGCCTTTAATTCAGGGAAGATTTCATTTAAGATTTTCCAAGTATTTCTAATGTCATTTTTGGATTGTTTAAAGAAATAGACTTTTAAAGAAAATCAATAGACTCAGCTAGTTCTTAACATTGCCCGTCGTATTAGCAACTTAGGCATTTTAAGGCTGTTTGCTTAAAGCTAACTATGGGTTTTAGACTCGGAAAAGATGCTGCCTTTAGTGAAACCTTTAGTTAATTTTGTTATATTAATCATAAATAATGCATTTGAACATTTCAATCATAAATAATGCATTTGAACATTATTTTATGGAAGTGTTTGAAAATATTTTCATTCTGTTAACTAGAAATACTTGGTAAAACTGTATTTAAATAAAATCTTAAATGATTATCAGAGCAAAAAAGTAGTCAGATGTACTCGTAAAAATCTTAGTACATTGAGCAAGAGTACGAGTACACCACACACGCGCACGCACGCATGCACGCACGCACTTACGCACGCACGCACGCACGCACGCACAACACGCGCACGCACACACACACACACACACACACACACACACACACACACACACACACACACACACACACACACACACACACACACACACACACACACACACACACACACACACTTGCCCCACATGATTTAGTAAATTCATAGATGTGATTAGGTAGTGGAACATGTTTTGCTTTGATAAAAGCTAGGTGTTTTCAAATGAACGATCTATCATTTCGTGTAGATTGTATGTAAAAATTCTGAGTACACCGTGTTACTTCATTCATAAATGCGTATTACACTACATGCTTTATCCTTGGTTATCAACGTGCCGTAACTTACAAACTACATCCATTTAAGTTCTTATTTTTTCCAAACATATTGGATTTCGTCACACACAAGTTAAATCCAAGAGGCGCCAAAAAGGAAAGGAGAAGCTAAACGGGTAGTCGCTTGCGACTAGACGAGGGACACAGAACGGAACCAAGGACGTAGTGAAGACACCAAAAAGAAGATGCGTCAGCACAAGCGACGATGTGGAAGAATGGCCGTATGCCATATGCGGCGAGCCCTTCGTGTACTGAGACATGAGGTGCGAATCCGAGAGTAACTAGATGATCCATTGTTTGCCTGTTTGGATCCAATAAAACATAATACATTTCTTTTGCATTTAGCAATAGTTTCTTTCATTTCATATTTCATACAATGGAGAAAAACTGTTAGCGTTATGAGGCAATATTGGAGAGGGTGTATTGCCTCTAGGCCTGGGTAAAGAAGCCCCCTGGACAATATATTTAATTAACAATTACATATGGCTAGTGTTGTTAATTGTTTCTAATACTTTGGTATTACCTACTATAGCCACGCAACAATCGTATAATGGTATAGATACCTCGAAATAATAACTGTATGAATAACTACAAACACTTTCACTTAATAGGGCAAATACTTGAACGCTGCAAAAGGTACGATCATTGCTGTCCCGTTCACAAATACAATATCTTTCAACCAGAAAAACTCTTTATTTAGCCTTTCTGCAGGCGCTACATACAACATGCTTGCTGCAGGTATGCTCATGATTGTTATGGGTACTGTTTAAAATACAACAGTGATAATTACTAAATGGATACGATTATATAGACATGTATGTAAACGTAAAGCAACTAACACTAATTTGCATACATATTTACCGTACACTGTTTCTGAGAACACTATATGAAGATTGGTTAAAACCAATGCATTTGAATTACATATCTTGGTAGATACACAACTGTTTTCCTATGGTAAACGAAAAATGTATGCCTGCAAACTACTTACATTTCACTGAAAAAATTATACATTTATACCCACAGATACAATAAAAAGAACACAGATGCGACTCACTACAACAGTTGGAGTAACTATCATTGTGACGTTCTTCCATCCCTGTCGCACAATGGTTGTTGTTATGTTTGAACTCCAAGTATGTCGATTACTGCAGAAAAGAAGACAACTACATGTATTCAAATTTCACCTGTGCATTGCACACCGAAACTTCTTACATACGTTCATTTTCCAAGCCACACCCTAGTCTCTGTTTACGCAATAAACCACATTATGTTTATTCTTTTGAACATTATTTACACATCTAGCACTACGTAATTAGCAGGAAGGGTTTGTTCCAATTGTTTGTCTCTCGGAAAATGACTGAGCGTTACTTAATCCAGCTTACACAATCATTTTACTAATACACTGCATCAAACTGTTATTACTACAACCTTACAAAAACTGTTTCTTGGTAAACATTAAAAAAAACCTTGAAGTCATTATTGTCATCACTGACTCCAAGACCATTTTCCCTATTTTTTTTCCAGACCACTTCACTAATTTGTCTCGATGATCTCGTAAATTGTTTTTATCTTGTCTGAACATTTCAGTATTTTGCTTATTGTAAATTTGTGTATGTCGTGCGCGTGTGCGTGTGCGTGTGTGTGTGTGTGAGTGTGTTTGTGCGTGTGTGCGTGTTTATGTATGTATAACGGAACATGTACTGCAAAAGGTAATGCTATATGTAATTCCCACTGATTGGTACACAATAAATTGTAATAACCATACCACAGTTAAATGTCCAGTCACTTGCACATGACAGTACTGTAATAGAAATGATGGTCTCTTATTTAATAATGAATCAAGGTGTGCGTGCGTGCGTGCGTGCGTGCGTGCGTGCGTGCGTGCGTGCGTGCGTGCGTGCGTGCGTGCGTGCGTGCGTGCGTGCGTGCGTGCGTGCGTGCGTGCGTGCGTGCGTGCGTGCGTGCGTGCGCGCGCGCGCGCGCGCGTGTGTGTGTGATCTAAACAAATTGCTCAACATACAGAATAACATAGAAGGATCCCTTTAAAATAATTTGTTAAGCAATACCAAATTATAGGTTTATCTAATCTATAAAGCAAAGTGTATGTATGTTGTCCCCTCACAACGATCGATGGGCCCGACAAACAGATATGGGTTGGTCGGATTTTCGAAACTCCCCGGGGGTGGGGGTCAACATTTCAATCGGAAGTTACAACGGTGAAATTAATGTGTTTTCTATGTCATCGTAAATATAATAATGACGCCTACAAATTTATCGCTGGATGTACGCGGCAATTTTTTTTTATTTATTGCAGTTTGTCTGTACCCCGTGTTAAGCATAGCGAAGCGTGCCACAAAAAACATGGCATGATTCCAGGAAACTACACCATTTCCCAGAAGTCGGAAGTTCGCAGCGACGCACATGCCGCCTACACCACTTTAACAAGATTTGCCATCTAAGCCAAAAGCCCAGATGACAAGTGGACAAGGAAGCCATTGGCTTATCGAGAGTCCAACAATGTTCATCTACGTGTAACCCGACCTCCTGAGATATATGTAAATACTGTTTTTAAAGATATTCACGCTGCTAGCAGTTATATATCCTTATACAATTTGTTAAATTAATTTATTGTCCTCTGCTATCTTTCTTGAGTGAGAAAAACATATTTCTATCAATATTTTCTTACCCCTTCAATATCTTAAAAACTTCAGTCCGATCTCCTATTAACCTCCTTGTCTCTAGAGTTGTTAAACAACATTCTTTCAGGCGTTCTTCATGGTTAAGGTCTCTCAGTCCTGGAATAATATTAGTTGCTCTCCTCTGTATGTGTTCAAGCGTGTGTATATATATATATATATATATATATATATATATATATATATATATATATATATATATATATATATATATATATATCCTTCTTATGATAATATTTATGGTCTCCACGCTTGTATACATAATTCTAAATGAGGTCTAATTATAGCTTTATGCAGAGGTATAATTAGCTTTTTTCGTGGATGTTATGTTTCTCCTAATCAACCCAAGAACTTGATTACACTTTGAAGCTGCAATACCACACTGCTCTGAAACTTTCATATCAGCTCTTATTGTAACTCTTAAGTCCTTTTCTTTTACAGTAGCACCCAGAACAGTCTCTCCCATTTTATAGTTTACATCCAAGTTCTCATGTCCTGTATGTAGGCATTTACATTTCCCGTAATTGAACAATATCTGCCATTTCTCAGACCATTTCACTAATCTGTCTAAATCGTTTTGGAAATGTTGTTTATCACCATCAGTGTAAACCTTTCTAAGCATTTTTGCGTGATCTGCAAATGTTATATTGTCGTCCAAGTCATTGATATATATTAAGAATAGCAAAGGTCCTAATATTGATCGTTGTGGTACCCCACTCAAAAATTATCTCCAGTTTGAAACTTCTCCATCTACTACAACACGCTGTCTTTTGTCAGTCAGCCATTGTTTTATCCAGTCAATTATGCCATCCCCGATACCATGGGCTTTTAATTTAAGTAGTAATCTTTGATGTGGTACTTTGTCAAAAGCTTTCTGAAAATCTAAACAGATAATATCTACTGGCGATCCCTCGTCTATCCACTTGGTGATTTCTTCAAAAAAACATAACATATTTGTTAAGCATGACCTCGCTTTTAGGAATCCGTGCTGAAATTAATTAAATAGTTTATGCCTAACAAGGAAGTCAACTATATAATCTTTAATTAACCTTGTCTAATAATTTACAAATCACTGACGTTAAACTCACTGGTCTGTAATTCTCTGACTTATTTCTCGAACCCTTTTTAAATAATGGTTTACTGTTTGCTTCTTTCCATTCAAAAGGAACAACTCCCTCTTTTAATGACAAGTTGAACACTCTTGCAAGTGGTATATTGATTTGCTCTACATCCTAAAAGTATTGACAACGTCTGCGTTACTATTTGTGCCGGTGTTTGCCGTGGAGACCTTCTATGTCTTTCTTTGTACTGCGGTCACAGTGGCTCTTCGGGGTCGTTATATTAGCAACTGGCATGTTTCCGGTAGATGGGGCAACGCGATTTAGCGTTCGATGCGTCGTTGTCGTTTGTTGTTGGTTGTTAAGTCAGCACAACATCGGTACATATACCATTTAATTGTAATGCGTTGAACTTTTGATAGTGGAGTTCTACGAATAATTCGCACAACATTCACACAACATCGGTGTATATACGATTTAATATATGTATGTATGTATGTATGTATGTATGTATGTATGTATGTATGTATGTATGTATGTATGTATGTATGCATACATTGTTAAATATGCATTGGATAAAGTGATACATTTATATAAATTACATACATAAGGTAATATCTGACATAGTTGTAGTAAACGATTTCGGTAAAAAGGAATTAACAGCAGGATTTTACCGTAAGTTGGTTAACACAGACTTCGTTGTTTTGTTTACACAGTGTTCTCCGTATTCGCTAGGTGGCAGGCTTTTTTTTGCTCGTGCGAGCTTAATAGAAAAGACATAGTTAGCAAGTATATTAGCCTAAAGTGTTCTTTTGAACACAAAAACAGCCTTAATCAAGGCTAACGTGGCAATCACATTAACTCTAAATTTTGTGATGGCGCCGTGCAAATGGCAGATAAAGGCCACCAGGCATTTAATATGCAACAGTTGTAACAACTGGGTGGACTTCGTCAAGTCCGGGTGCGAGAAGTCCTGGGCTGAGGTTCAGGTAGATAGTTTTAGTTTTTAGTGTAGGGGATGTACGAGGATGAAGGAAGTTGAGGTGGAGTTAGAACAGCTGAGGCTGCTCGTTGTGGCAGTGTTGGGAAGGGAGCAGGTGGGTTGCGCCAGTGGTTCTGGTGGGGGGACAGTAGATGATAAAGTGGGGAGAGACGACAAGGGAGATGCTAGGGAGAGCTCACCTCAGCCTGGGAGGAGGTTGAGGGGAGGTAAGGTGACAGGTTGTAGGGAGACAGGATGTAAGGACACGGGACGTAGGGAGACAGGACGAAAGGAGACGAGAAGGAAAGAAATGGGAGACAAGACACACGGATCGAAGGAAAGGGGAGTGGGGGAGACAGTAACGAAGGAGTCGGGGGCAAGGAGACGATAGTTAAGGCGATGGGAGTGAGGGAGACGGGAGGGAGGTTGTCAGGAGGGAAGGCGACGGGAGCGCAAGTTAGTCAGGTGACGGGAGGGAAAGGTGACAGGTTGATGAGTGAGAGAGAGCGTAATAACAGTCTGCCTCCAAGTGACAAGACAGCAGGACAAAATTTGATGGAGGGGATCCATCGGACGAGCTATTCCGAGGCAGTGATAGAGGGGGTGAGAAAGAGAGCGAGGGTATTTGCGAGGACTCAATAGTTAGGAAGACCCACATAGTCTTAAACAAGGGAGATGACGTCGTAGTTTGCTTGCCTGGGTCCAAAATAGAGGCGATAACTGAGAGGGTAGAAAACATCGTGGGTTCGGGCAAGGGTGGATCTGTTTTAGTACACGTAGGGACAAATAACGTAGAGAGGGAGGGTACAACTGCCATAGTTAGGAAATACAGGAATTTGGTCAGAACACTAAAGCAGACGCGGGTTGAGCAGGTAATACTGTCAGGGATTTTACCAGTAATATGAAGGAGGGGTCATAGATATCGAAATTGCCGGGGGATGGCAATTAACATGCTAGACGAGAAGCTATGTAGGGAAGAGGAGGTTGGTTTTGTGGATTTGTGGGGAAGTTTTGTTGGAAGGGCGGATATGTACATGAAGGATGGACTTCATCTAAGTGGAAAGGGGGCAGCAATATTTGCGGATGGACTCTCAGCAGCAGTAGACAGTGGCATGGGTAGCATATCAAATATTTTTGGTAGTAAACACTATTTAAACTAGAGGGGGGTTACTTAGAGATGCCTCAAGCAGGACAAGAGGCCACTAGTACAGATAAACCAATAACAGTCCAAAAAACATGTCTGAAGCAGGTTATAGATGCGTGTGTTTAAATGCTAGGAGTATAATAAATAAGAAAAACGAATTAAACATTATGGTAGAAGATATTGACCCTCACATAATTGGTATAACCGAATCATGGGCCAGCACAGACATTACAGATGTTGAATTAGGATTGACAGGGTACGTAATGTTTAGGAGAGATCGAATAGGAAGAAGGGGAGTTATTTTATATGTTAAATAATCTATTCAGGCTTATGAAATAAAATTAGAAAGCGAAGCAGATTACGATGAAGCTCAGATCAGAAAATTCAAAATTAACTATTGGATTAGTTTACCGAAGTCCAAACATAAACGAAGAGGGTAACACAAAAATACAAAATGCTATAAAGGAAGTTAGTAAAGGGGAATGTATCATAATGGGAGATTTTAACCATGGACACATACAATGGAAATTAGTGGACAATGTAAACATACATGAACCATTTGGGTAACAAATACATTTTGACATCAATGTAAAATCACAAAGTAAAAATAAAAAACGTACCGGAGAAACTTCCACAAAGGTAACTATAAAGATATGAGAAAATACTTAGCAAAGCTACATTGGAATAACATGCTGATGAATAAGACCGCAGTTGAATATTGGAATATTCTAAAATATGAAATTGTATCATCGATAAATTTGTTCCTTTGAAAAACCAAGGAAAACGGTCTAGAAAGAAACACTTGTCAAAGGAAGCTATTAGAAAAATAGTGTTGAAGCAAATTATGTGGAGCGTTTATAGGCATACCAGAAAGGATGAAGACTATGCAAATTACAAAGAGGCACTTAACCTAGCTACAACTTAAAATCTAAAAGAACCTTTGAAACAAAATTGGCAGGTAATATACAAAATGATAGCAAGAGTTTCTATGCTTATGTAAGGAGTAAACAGAAAGTTCGAGATAAGGTTGGACAACTGGAAAACAACAGGGGGAACATAATTTCAGACGGGTTTCAAATGGCAGAGGTCCTGAATGAATATTTCAGCTCAGTTTTTACCACAGAAGATATCAGCTCACTTCCACTTCCATTTAACTAATTTGAGGGCAATACATCAGAACATTTACGCCAGTTATTTTTAACTCCTGAAATGATAGCAAAGAAAATTAAGAAGATGAAAGATAATAAATCACCTGGAGTTGATGGGATACCACTAAAACTGCTTAAGGAAATTGTTGAGCAAATTAGTACACCACTTGCAAATTTTTTTAACTTGTCACTAGAAGAAGGAATATTTCCTTCAGAATGGAAAGATGCAAACATTACGCCATTATTTAAGAAGGGATCGAGGAATAAGCCAAACAATTACAGACCAGTGAGTTTAACATCAGTTGTGTGTAAATTACTCGAAACATTAATTAGAGACCACATGATGGAATTCCTTGTAAAACATAAATTAATAAATACATCTCAACATGGGTTCCTAAAAGCAAGGTTATGTCTAACTAATCTCTTATGTTTTTTTGAAGAAATTACGAAGTGGGTAGACGGGTCACCAGTGGATGTTGTCTACTTAGATTTTCAGAAAGCTTTCGATAAAGTGCCACATCAAAGATTGTTACTTAAACTAAAAGCCCATGGCATAGGTAATGATGTAATCAACTGGATAGAAAAGTGGCTTACACACAGAAAACAGAGAGTAATAGTAGATGGTGAGTTTTCAAACTGGAAATCTGTTTTGAGTGGGTACCACAGGGATCAGTATTAAGCCCTATACTGTTTTTAATATATGTAAATGATTTGGAAGATGGCATATCTAGCAAAGTACTCAAATTTGCAGATGACACAAAAGTATTCAGAAAGGTTACTAATGATACAGATAAACAAAGTTTACAGGATGATCTAGATAAATTAGTTAAATGGTAAAAAAATGGCAAATGTTATTACATTTTGGGAAGTGTAAATGTATACACATAGGACATGGAAACATGGACGAAGAATATAAAATGGGGGATGCTGTATTAGGTAGAACCACGCAAGAAAAGGACTTACGAGTAATATTTAGTGCTGACATGAAAGTTTCAGAGCAATGTGGGATTGCTGCTTCGAAAGGAAATCAAAATCTACGGCAAATAAGGAGAAACAGCTAATTGTACCCCTGTACAAAGCAATAGTTAGACCACATTTGGAATATTGTATTCAAGCTTGGAGGCCATATCGTAAAGAGGACATCGACAAGCTAGAAAGAATACAACGAAAAACAACTGAGAATTGAGAGACTTTAGTTAAGAAAGTCGCTTTATTACAACGTGCTTTGACAACACTTAGAGACCAGGAGACTAACAGGACACCAAATAGAAGTGTTTAAAATAGTGAATGGTTATGAGGATGTTGACAGGAATATGTTCTTCAAACTTAAAGAATGCAGTAGAACCAGAGGATACAAAGCAGCATTAGTTAAGGAGCAGTGTAGGTTGGACATGAGAAAGTACTGTTTCTCATCGAGGGTGATAAATGAATGGAACAAACTGCCAAATGATTGTGTTAATGCTAGTAGTGTGAATATGTTTAAAAATAGAATTGACAGATATTTGATAAGGGTGGGCTACACATAGATGAGAAAATTGTTGGACTCTCTATATGCCAATGACTTCCTTGCCCACTTGCCATCTGGAACTTATTGTTTGGGATGGCAATCTTGTTAAATCTACATACATACATGCATGCATGCATGCATGTATGTATGTTTGTATGTATGTATGTATGTATGTATGTATGTATGTATGTCATTGCTGTACGTAGTACACCTGGGCGCTGCCTGGTAAGCCCGCTAGTTATTGATAAACAATTATTTTATGAAAAAAACACCTTTCTATAATTTGGTGAAATCACTCTAATTAGTAATGAAGGTGGGATTTGTTTCTATTCCGTTGCAACGTATTTGCCCTTTTGACACGCACAATTGTATTTAACGTGTTTTTTAATTACAAAAACAACAAATTTGTGAAAAACTGTAGCTCATTACAAAAAGATTAAGGATGCTTAGTGCTGATGCCTATGTTGATGCCTGGGCCGCACGGCAGCCCGAGATACAACTTTGAAACATCAGTTAATGCATTGTGAAAGTTAAATGCGTTTTTCTCAATGACGACCTTTTCGGGGAAGTGCTCTAACTTCAAACATCTTATCTCCAACACTATTTAAGATTTTTATCTGAATTTTTCAGCATATGATTAAATGAATAGACGGTGATTTTATCCGACATGAATATTTAATTAGGCACTTGAATATAGCAAGAAATGGAAAAAACTGTAAAAAAACATTTTGGAATATCTATTTCCCTCAGGACAGGACTGTGTTAATTCCATATCCCTGCAACATGTAGTTAACAAGTAATCATGCTTGAAGATTTAGACTTTTTGGCTGTTGCGGCAGTCTGCTAATTAGCATAATTTATGCAAATAATAAAACAAATATTTATTTAATGTACTTTCTTATGGTATACTAATTATCTATGGCCTTTGCAAAGCACAAACTAACGCTACAAGTTGGTATGGGATGACTGCACTACTATTCGGCAACTTATGTTGTAGGTATGTTTTAATGTAGGCATGAAACTTTTTCAAAATTAACGCTTATAATTTTATTAAATATATTCGATTAACAATGTACAATTACGTTGTACGAGATGCCCCTCGTTGACATATAAAGTTGAACAACGCCGTCCGTCTTGGGTTCCCCTTCCATTCTGGCCTACCTGAATGATTTGCCTTTCATTCCCTGCCATGGTTCCCAGTAAACTGTCAATTGTCTATTCCTCCCTCCCATGTCTACCACCTCTGCAGGCCTGGAACTGTGTGACTCAGTATATGACTCTACAGACATATTCGTGCATTGGCATTTGAATCAAGTACAATATTTGCATTTAAATGCGTTGACATGCATTTGTTAACAAGCCTGCCGTGATTACAATGCCCGGTATGTGTTCTTCATAATGCGGGGTGTGTGTCCATTGCGAGGAAAATTTTGCCAGGCCTCTAGCTGCCTATGTGTAATTCCCTTTACTCATCTCGAGTCATACGGAAGGGAGCTTTGCGCTCGAGTTAATTGACCGGCCGTTTTTTGGTTAATGGCGGTTATATGGGCGAGGTGGACCTGGTCTGGCCATCAGTGTAAGTTGGTGTTTTTTCCCATTGCGGGGTGTGTGTCCCAAGTGTGGAGACACTCTTCCAGGCCCCTCACTGGCTATGTGTAATTCCCTTTGCCCCTCTAGAGTCATAATGAGGGGGGCTTTGCGTTCGAGTTAAATGAGAAGCTATTTTTTAAAGGTGGTTATAGCTGGTGGGATGGACCTGGTCCGGCCATCGGTGTAAGTTGGTAGGTCTGCGGCGTAAGTCGATGCTTGTCGTTCGTGTTACAGCGTGTCAAAAGCTACCCGAGCAAAGGCGACAGGCAGTGAGCACGTGCATAGCGAGTCTGCGCCTGCGGTCTATTCGCCTGCGTTGCCGTCCAGGGTGGATCCGATTCTGAATGCCTCCCTGGTGTCGACAATCTCGACTCAGATAGCGCAGGACTTCTCTGCAATGCGGTCTGATGGCGATGCTGCCCCATCGACGTCGGCAACTTCCCGGGCAGGCCACGATGAACAACGCAGACGGAAGCGCCAGCCTTCGTCGCCGACAGACGACCCAGTCGACCAGGACAGCGATCAGGACAGCGACACATCAGAAGCCATATTCGATCGACGCGCCCGCAGCGAGGCAACCAAAAGAAAGAAAGGTACGATGTCTTTACGCATGGCGTATGGGGAATTGGGGAAGGGCCTCTCTCAGGCAACGATCAACACCATTTGTTCGAATGACTATATTCCCCCGCGATATCTTCGTCGCTCGCATTCCTAGATATAAATGTTGATCCCAAAGCACTAGGCGACGATAAAGTTAAACAGGACATAGTTCCAGTTAAAGATATCGACGAATGGTTGGACCTCTTTATGGCTTACACTGCTGTACGGGCCCGTAAGTTTCGGTTGGAAGGCCTTCCGTGGTTGCATGGGACGATTTCCAATACGAACTCCAGAGGAAAAGGTCCAGGCGTCTTTTCGTGCCAGCAAGCGGGCTGAGAAATCTTCCCATCACTTCTATTCATACAACAAAGGCGAGTGTTCTCGTCGCGATTGCAGGTACATCAACACCTGCTCCGGGTGCAAGCGACCAGGTTAATGTGTCTTATTTGCAGAGACCCGAAAAAGAAATATTTTTCAGCAACATCAGCCAGCAAAGTTTGAAGTCGCAGATAGGCCTCGAGTCACACATGCCTTGACTACCCCTGTTAAACACAATGTCCTTGAATGTATGTTAGAAGGCTATGATTACAGATACAAAGACACGCTCATTCTTTGTTTCAGTCTGGTTTTAGGATATAATTCCCCATCGACACTGATTCCGAGAAAGGGATCACCAATCTGTCAATGAGAAGGTTTCACTTGTTCAGGCAAAACTTTACAAAGAAAAAGCCTTGGGTCACATATCTGGGCCCTATGACAAACCCCCTTGATGTTTCACCTTTAGGTTTAGTTTCTAAAACGGATCCAGGGGAGTTCCGCCTCATTCACGGCCTAAGCTACACCAAGAATAATTATGTCAATTCGCTAATTGCTCCAGAATTTTCACCTGTTTCCTGTGAAATGCTTGACGATTGCATTCGCATTATGTTGCAACTAGGACAAGGGTGCTTAGTGACGAAAGCGTACTTCCAAGATAAAATCGGGATCATTCCAAGTTCCCATGTGGACAAGGGTGCGCCTGCTTGGTTTCAAGTTCAAAGGCCAATTCTATTTTGATATGTCCATGCCGATGGGGTCCAGCTCGTCTTATCGAACTGATGAGTCATTGTCACGACCAGTTCAATGGATATGTGTTCATAAGACAAACATTACGCATATTAGTCACATACTGGACGATTGTATCTTTTTGCTAAGACCGCGTCCCAGTGCTAATTCAATTTCTTGTGTCGTCTCATCAATCTTACTATCGGCAAGTCCCATCCAAACCACTGGATTCTACTTAACCGCGAAGCCCGGAGAGATATCGGTACATGGTTGGAATTCCTGGAATCCTTTAATGGTAACATGTCGTTCTTGCTGGTTGACTGAATTTCATCGGATGTCCTCCATCTCACAAAAGATGCCATTGGCTTTGCTTTTGGGGCAGTTTTCGGCGATAAATGGTTACAAGATTGTTTCCCAACATATTGGTTGACAGTTTGTGGTCCGCGTTTGTCAACCGCCGTATCCTTTACACACACACACACACACACACACACACACACACACACACACACACACACACACACACACACACACACACACACACACACACACACACACACACACACACACACACACACACACACACACACACACACACACACACACACACACACACACACACACACACACACACACACACACACACACACACACACACACACACACACACACACACACACACACACACACACACACACACACACACACACACACACACACACACACACACACACACACACACACACACAAAACTTGTCAGGCTAACATAATTTTGACTAGTGGGGTATTTGGGGGGCATTGGGCAATGTCCAACTTTGGCTTTATTATTTCCGTAAGTAACCTGTTGCGCCGATAAATGGTAATATGGTAAACTAATGGGTCACTAACCTTCCCCCGACTTCCCCTTTGCGAGATCCTAGATAAGCCACTGTTTGTGACCAATAATGACTGAAAGATAATTGATTAAACTTACTGCTCATTTTCATTAATTTTATTTAGTAAAACTCACACATACATGCATGCATGCTGACACTGCACAATGTATGTACACTTCAAAAGCCCAACTAACTACATTACACATACAGTGGTTTGGAGAGTAATGAACTGTGTAATATAAAAATGTTCTTACTTCACCATTGGAGGTTGGCCACTGTCACGTTCACGTTCAGTCATTGGTTTGCCATTTTTGTCACGGTAGAAACCATACAGTACACTTGCAAAACCCTGCCAACATATATAATTCATTCGTCCTCTAAATAAATCAACGTACGAATGTTTCAATACAAATATTACGCTCCATCCATATAAGAACACAGTTATTTTATGTGCGGAAAGTGAGACATTTGCCCAAATAGCTGTTGTTGATAAATTCCAATTACTTATCCATATTTTACTTCACCTGGCACAGACACCAGGTAGAAGGGTGCAGCTGTTTTTACTGTATCTTCCAAAAGACGTGGGCAAGGTGAAGTGAAGGAAATTGCCCAAGCTTGGAAACAGAGGCCAGTGGAATCGAACCACCGTCATCTCGATTGACTGTGCTTTAACCCATCAGCCACCGTTCCTTTTAAATGATGACATAAGTAAAGGCAAATAAGTAAGCAATAAATTAAATAAATTAACCATCTAGAGAAAGTCATTAGTATTGTCAGATACGGTATAGCTACGACAAGGGAAATTAAATAATTTTTTTTCGCAATACGAGGATCACTAAAATCATTTAATAGTGTGGGTTAAACCTGTTAGCAATAACCACGTTTGCTACTGTTAATTAAAGTGTAAAAGCTACATGGAGACATCGAGCTGTTATTTTTGTTAAACAAATATATATCAAACACTAAAATATATATCAAACACTGTCAGTTTTGTTAAACAAATATATATCAAACGCAGGTTAAACAAACAGACAGAAGTAGAAGTTAGGTGAGGATATGACTACCCACAAAGATATGGTAGAATTGTAGCATTTCTGTTTTTTTTATCAGAATACTATTTCCTGTTTCTTTATTTATTAGTTAAACCTTTCAATAATAAATTAATACATCGGCCTTTGTTAGAGCCGACCAGTATTACGTAATTTGTTTGCTCAAGCAGCCCGTGTCCGTATCTACGGCGTGGGTTTGTCTATCTAAGAGAATGATGCATATAACGTAGGCAAGGTCCGATTTAGGGGTGTTTTAGGGGTGTTTTAGGTTATTTACACTCAATATTTAAGGAGTGGTTTCTGAGTGGACTAGACCAGGAGGTGGTGATTTGTGAATTAGTGTCATGTATTATCTCAGAAACAAACAGTATAAAAAGATACTGGACACACATGTGAGGCATCTCGGCGAGCAGATCGGGGTGAAATTAAAGTGGACACAGAAGGGTCGTACATCCAGCGTGGGCGCCCGTATGTCAGACAAAGGACACGTGTGAGTTAATGACGTGTAAGGTATAACTTTGTACAGTCTGAAACGTAAGAAATTGACTGAAAACATAATCTAGACGCGCATCCAATATCGAAGTAGCGAGGCGATGCCAAAAGGCCACCAGCGAGACGACAGCCCTGTTGCGAAGAAAGACGGTCCTGACAACAGTAGCGGTCCCTGAACAATAGCACAGCGCAGAATCGTCTCTACGCTACGTGCGCGGCCCTACGGCCGGAGCAGTACGCCAGAACGAGAGAGAGAGAGTGTGTGGACAAAACCCAACTACTATGTAGGTTGAATATGGGCAATTCGTCCAATTTATTTTGGAGGGTGAATTTCGACGTAATTGCCACTGTGCATACCGCATTAAATGTAAGATGCCTGCAGTATAGGGTGCACAGTCAGAATAAATATTCGGTCTGGATAATTACATCAGTGTATAAGACAAACAGGTATACGTTAGCAATAAAAGTGTGACCAAAAAACCCTTGTCGCTGTTATATAATATTCCAGCATAACAATTTACATGGGAAAACGATACTTAATTAAGATTGCACAAGTACAGTACCAGCTAGACTATTTAAACATTCACTACACACAAAGGCGCGGTGTAAGTAACCCCCCAGGCCCTATCTGATTGCTGATTGGGACCCCACTATAGAACCAGAGTTGTGTGGTAGTAAGATCTGTCGAGGTCCGTAAGCGAACACAGCTTTGTTTTGTTTTTAGTATTGAGGAGTATAACGATATAGTTTACTTTGAGTTGATGTTTGGATAGCGATGGGTCATGTTAGACGCCATTAGTGATTATTTATCAGGGTGAACAATTCCCTGGCCGATTACATCTACATTTGCATCATTAACGGGAAAAACCATTCGGTGTATAATCCCGTGGTCACCCCATGGACAGCATCAGACGATTTAAAATCAAGATAAAAAGAACCCATGTTATTATCAATTGTTAAAATTACGTATATATGTTTGGATGCTGACCACACGGTTTCCAGTACCTACACTAATCTAATAAGTTATTTTCTATTCTGCATTTAAAAGTTATAATTATATCACAGTTTAATATTTCTTGGTACGGGAGTTTCAGTTATTAACTGTGCGTGGAAAGAAATTATATTTGAATACGTCTGTTTTTATTGATAGGGGAATGAAGTGATGGCGACCATTTGATCTGGTGTGACGAGTAGACGTGTTGAGATAGTTTGACAAACTGACGGCGATTTTGTGGTGTAGTGCTTTGTGGAAGACCGAGATTCTTGCGACTTTCCTTCTGCTCTGGAGGGTTGGCCAGTTTAGTATGATTAACATCCTAGTGACACTGGATTCTCTTGAATAATCGTGTAATACAAAGCGGGCAACTCTGCGTTGGATTTTTTCTAATTGATTTATTTGGCATTACTACAGCATCGGAGTTATTTGCTAATAATAATTACATAGACCCAGGAGTCTACTTGTTTTCTTGTAAATTACTGAGTAACTATCGTATATTAACTGTATATTTTTCTTTCACTTGTCTTTGTTGTCTGTGTGCAACCACCATTCACGAGCGTTGAATTGTAGAAATGGGACATTCCAACTAGACCCGAGCCAATCTAGTGAGCGGAAACCCCGCAAACCCGTGACATAATTGGGGGCTCGTCCGGGATAATCTCTCCATCGGGGGAACATAATAGAACCTTTTTGTTCAACGCTGTGAATGGCACGTGGCGCCAGTGACATGAAAGGACTGCCTTTGAAATTGCTGTGGCTAGAGACGCAAAGTGCATCTATTCCATAAGGCTGTAGGGTAAATTAATTTACATGCCCCTTGTCTTTTCTGCCCAGATGTTGTTTTGGCCTTCATTTTCTCTCTCGCTCTCTCTAAATTGGATTGTGTATTTTCACACGCTAAAGTCGGTAGACTTGTTTCTTTCAGCAGTAAAAGACTATCAATAAATCGCTTAAATTGAGATCAGTGGATGCTGTATTACTTGGAAGGTTAGGTTGTCATGATGCATGGCATGGTTTATGTTGTTGGATTTGCCAGTTAGGCGTTAGGTATGTAGAAGTCCTACGTGATTACCGTGTGTTGTTCTTTACTACGGCGACTCAGAAATCTTAGAGAGATTGTCTTATTTAATCTTGTAAAAAATTAAGAGGAGTGCTGGAGCGTAGCTCGCACCTATTTGTTGGTAAAGATGCATTTTACTTGTATCTATTACCCGTTTGGTAATTATTTCATGTTTAGTAATTATTTGTAAACATGGATTTGGCCCAACTAGTCGAGTTAGGCGGGAAGTTGGATCTCGCTGATCCTGAACTTCAGGCACTTGTTCGGGAAGAACAGGAGGCAGCCCGGGCTGCTCGTGCAAAAGAGCTGAACTTCAGGCTGCTCGTGAGAAGGCTGCCCTGATGAGATTGGATGGCAAGCCACAGGCGAAGGAGGAATATGTGAAGATGGAACTCCGGACCGAAATCAAAGTGAGAGAGAGAGGGGGGGAGACAGAGAGAGAGAGATGGCGAGGCAGGCTGATATTCGCCAGCAAGAAGCTAAGATTCGCCAGCGAGAACTTGAGGTGGAGGTGGCTCACGAGGAGGAAATGGTGATGATCCATAAGGAAGCTGTAGCAGTAGGCCACAAGGGGTCGGTAAGTGAGGGCGATGGAATCCCCAAGGTGGTCCGCAGCCCTCCACTGCTTTGCTTTAATGAACACACTGATTCCACTTATTTTTATCTTCAGTGTTTTGAATGCTCTGCCGAGAATAGGGCTGGGAAGAAGATACTTATGCAGTTTTCCTAAGCGCTTTGTTAAAGGGGCAGGCCTTAGAAGTGTATTCCCGTTCTCCATTCTCCGAACGATTATATCCAGTTGAAGAAAGCCATGTTAGACTGGTACCGTTTACGTTTAAGAGATTTTCGTAAGACGTTTTATGCGTGCACGATATATTCTAACGTACCATGTCGCAATTCTTTGCCCGTAAAGACCATTCTCTAACCCAGTGTATCAAACTATTAAATATTGATGAAACTTTTGAGGGGTTGAAAGACGGGTTGAAAGAACTTGTTTATATGTTCCCGAGAGTTATCTCCTGAGGGAACAAAAACCTGAAGGAAAGGGGGATTGTTAAAGTTGGAAAGAGGGAGATTCCTAGAGATCGAATTCGATCTAACCTCGTTCCGGCAACACGCCCCGCTTGTAAGTTTGAGAAACGGAAGTATCCAACTCCCAAGTTTTTTTCCTCGCCCATTTTTACCTGTTTCCTTTGTAACCAGCGCGGACTTGTGCGATAGGCCTAGTGAGTAGACTTGTGCGATAGGCCTATTGAGTAAACTTGTGCGATAGGCCTAGTGAGTAGACTTGTGCGATAGGCCTAGTGAGTAGACTTGTGCGATAGGCCTAGTGAGTAGAAATTCGCCGCCTCTCGAAAGTAAGGACCGTAGTGGGAATTTGTGCGGTTGCCCTTGGAAAAAAATATTCCTTAGCCACCCGTGCTCAGTGAGAAAAGGTGAAGCTATGTTACATTATGGGTGTAAGATCCCTAGTGCTTGCTTACGTCACGATGAAAACTGTAACTTACCAGTGATGGATGGATATGTGGGAGAATTCCCTATTAAAGTGTTACGAGATGGATGTAATGAGGTGGCAGTTAGGCGCAGCCTAGTCATCGAGAGTCAGTTAACCAGGCCTTTGATGTTGATGGATGAATCCCTCACTGAAGTCCCAACTGCCCGTTGTTTTGTAAAAAAAAACATATTTTACTGGGGAAATAGAATAGTTGTGTTTATCTAAACCGTTGTATGACGTAGTCATTGGGAATATTGAGTGTCTCCATCCTACTTGTTCCATTGACAGAGAAAAAACCCACAGGTAGAATCAAACGTTTCACACGTCTCCGTAGCCTTTGAGATTCCAGTGGCCGACAGGTAACCGGGTGTGCTGTAGAAACCCGCGCTCAAAAGAAGCGGCGGGAGAAACCTTGCAAACCGTTCTTATTAGTCGGCACGGGTGTGTAAGCTGAGGATTTCCTATGGGAGGGTGGATGTTTCGTTAAGAAAGTGTTCCGTATCGGCCGATGTCACTAAGGGAAATCATGTTGGAGAGCATCTGAGAAATTTTCAGGAAAAGTATAACGCTCATGTTGATCTGATTGGAAAGAAAAGGTGCGATAGAAACCCCGGAACCCCGCCAATCCGTGACACTACCATACAAAGATAGGACGTGACAACCTACAAAGGCATACTAGACCACACACAGATGGATGTATGTGACTACCTACCAAGTCATGGTAGATGACAAATATATAATATTGCACTACCTACCAAGACATGGTAGATCTCGTGTTTGACGGCTGCTAAGGCACCTGCTTGCAAATGTATACCACCAGCCAAAGCAGAGCTTTGGGGACAGATGTTTACATGCCCTGCCACAGGTCTGAAAGAGAATAAGAACAGTGCTATAATTGCACGTATATGTGTATATTTATGTGTGTGCGTGTGTGTTAGTGCGCTGTGAAGGCTGGTTTTAAAAGTATGTAACGTACATATATATATATATATATATATATATATATATATATATATATATTATATATATATATATATATATATATATATATATATATATATATATATATATATATATATATATATATATATATATATATATATATATATATATATATATATATAATTATGATATTCATCGAATACGTTCAATTAATCAACGTAGCTACATATTAAGAGGACATGTCGGACATGAAGCGTCATGTCTTTAAAATATATTTATCTTATGGTGACAAAACACCCAGTTGGCAGACCTAAGTTGAGATGCAAGGATGTAATCAAAATAGTTCTGAAAAACTACGGCACTGACCCTCTGCACTGGGAAACCTTTGTCGAACACCGATTTACCTGGCGACCCATTTTTAATGGCGTTTCTGCTAGTGACGTCAAAGCGCACCGGATTAACCACAGCAATGTGTACACACAAATTAGACAAACTTAAATACATATTTTTTATTTGACACCATAAAATAAACCATAGCTTAAATCAATCAATTACTACTGAAGTTATGATTTTTTTAACTGAAGGTACGGAATATCTCGTGTACGTAAAACAAGAGCTAATGAAACCGTTTCTTATGACAATCTTAAAAATTATCATTATCTCAAATGAAGCTCATTTTTATGAAATTTGGTGTACTTGTCCAGAATTACGTAATCTATGCAGTGAAGTAACTGAACAAATCAAGCCATTGTATCACGTTTTTCACCATTTAAAAAAGAGTGTCGTATTTGGCCGACGCGCGCTGGTAAACACCACATTACCATAGCTGACATCAAAAACTAGCTTGTGTACTATTCGCTACAACTTAAATTCCTTTCTCTTAATAATAATAAATTCACACATATGTTGAAATATATCTGAACTATTCCCTAGCCATGTTTGATTCAAATAGATGTTACTGTTGTGGACGTACACGCGTTCTACTGAGCTGGTCTGTTCGACAGCGCAACGCAGCGCAGAAAGTCCAACCGAAACTAGTCTCGCTTATCCGACTCTCGCTCGCCTTCCGAATTCGTCGAGAAGAATCTGACCTCGAAGGTGTGGTCTCATTGCTACCCACTGTCACCACTCCATTTTGTGTAGCCGTTTTCGTGAAGCGCCAGCCGCCAATCAGCGTCATTTTTTTATCGAGATTTTACACTAAGCATTTTTTTGCTTGATCGCATTTTCAGTTTCATAGTTGTGTCAATATAATAAAAAGTTAAAGTTAATTCGAATTACATCGCATAAACTGATAAAACTTCACTCTTATTTTATGAATTACCCAGCTGCCTTGATGACATCGCAATTAGTTAATTATTTATGCACACAGAATCTGGGTGCATACATAATTTTAGTCACAATGAAAAGTACAATTTTCGTCCTAGTCTCGCTAATCCGACTCTTGCTCGCCTTCGTGAAGTCGCCGGGAAGAGAGAAAATGTGCGTGTGGGTTGCCATCTTCTGCACGAAACGTGTTGCGAACCTCGTTAACGTTGACTATCTGAATAGTGCTTGTAGATAAAGGATACAAGTGGCTGCATTTTGATATAACCTTTTGTAGGATATGATAACTGTAACCATGTCAACATTTAAATCAAGATGTAAATTAATCAAATTCTTCTATTTTCTCCACGTAACCCACCATAAAGATATATTGTTATTATATTGAAAATGTTTTCTTTCTTGCGGAATGCACATTGAAGATGAAAAATTAGTAGCTCAAAACGGGTCGAGCATTTCAAGTGACATATTCTGACCGCTTAATAAAAATATTATCTTGAAATAAATAGTTTAAACTATATATATTCTAACATATACCGACCGCCCAAATGTGTCTAAAATAAAAAATCAATGAAGTAGAAACAGTTTTGAAATCAATGTTTCGACGTTTACAAAACTCGACATCGCTGATCAGTGCATTTTCCGTATAACTTTCGGCTAGTTCCGAGAAGGTCGCGACCCGAAGAGGCGGAGCTTGTGCTATGTCAGCCCCTGTCACTGATAAACAACGTAGCTTCCTTGGAAACAGACGGTTCGTCAACAGAGTCAGAGGTACGTTATACCACGAATTATCATAAATATTATGTTTTTCACTGTGTTTGTGAAATTAACTTTGTTTAAGGTTGTGTTGTTGTAATGAATGTTAATCAACAAGACATTTGTCCGTTAACAACATTCTATTGTGTTTACATTAGATTAATCCGTCGAACATCGTTCGTCGCGATCAAGCCGGGCCCAAAGCCCCCGCACCGCAGGCGTTGCGCGCGTAGACATACAGTTAGCTCGGCTCTGTCACATTAAACACATGTGCATGTGGTGTTGATAAATCCATTCAATTTCAAGTTTGGATTATGTGATAATTATCAGTAGACATTACTAGTAGTAGTAGTACTAGGTGGAGTATGTATAAAGTATAAACTCGGGCGCCTGACCCGGAGGCGAGTTCTGTTTTCCCAAACGGTATATCTATCGCTCCGCCCGCCTTGCATATAACTCCACCCACTTTGCCAGTCGTCTCGCAAGAACATATGTGCACATTCGTGACAACTAACGTTTCCGCTATTGATAAACCGTAGTAGTAGGAGTATTAGTGTTTTAGAAGAAATAAAACACTGACATAATTTTATATACTGCTGTAGGAAATATTTATATATAAATAAAATATACATAGTTAAATAATTATTTTTGCGTGTAACGAGTTGATTGACATAATCGTTATGTCTGTATAATTCGATGATGTGTTAGTGTAGTGGTTAGCGCATTTGATTGCCACTCAAAGGGAAGGGATGTGCTTTTAACTAAGATATGTAAAACCGATATCCTTATGTATTATTTTATTGTAAAGCGCTTTGATTTATCTGCAGGAGTATGCGCTATACAATAACTAAATTATTATTATTATAAAACATTAAACAGTAGTTTGGTATTTATAATGTATTTTAATGTCTAAACTGTTATGATAGCACCATTCTCAATTTAAAGATATTTATTGCCTAAATAAATTTACTTTATGGTGCAATATGTTCATTGTGAAGACAATGCTATTTTGTGGTAAATCGAAGAAAATTAGCATTATATTATATGTTTCTACATATTATTTATTTGTTATTAAGGAAGAAAAATAGCACGTTACAGAAAATGACGACAACATTTATTTACACAAGTACACGAGAAAGTAATCATTAGATCACAATTCGCCAAGTATTCAAAAGAATTAAACAAAATGATATCCTAAAATAACTTGAAAACATTAGTATAATATATAAGCAAACATTTTGCTCGCACTACAATATTTTATATTTCTATAAGCATTATCAGCGAATCGTTTTACATTTGTTCAACATATATGTACTCCATAACTGGGAGGTACAGAAGCATGCACAGTTAATCTTAAATACAAGCAGCCTTGCGACTGTTAGAATTTTTAAGTTGCCTATATAAAATTGTTCCTCTTACATGAAGTGCTTTCATCTATATATTTACATCATCATCATCAGGCATATCTTCATTAATAATAATATATGTTCAAGATACTTCACAACTCTCGTTGAGTGATGCAGTCCTGAATAAATAATTTCAAAGGAGACATTTTTAAACTTTGTGATAACGAGTATACACATTACAAAAATGACAACTAAAAGATGCACATGCGTTTTCATCCATGAATAAATATTTTATATATACATAAAGCCACATTCCTGCAACTATTTCGCTAACTACACATTTTACGTGTTCAAAAAACATTGTCAGCACCATGTGATTTACCACATTAAGTGTACCAATTGCTTTTGCTATTTCATGGCGTTTTATTATTAAATCTACATATGCACAGTTGTTTAGGTCAGTTTATAGTTGTTACGCATTTTAAACAAATTAGTAGTTTTGTTAGTGTTCTTCCACATTTCAGCCACCTTTTCTTTACCAGTTACCATCAACAGTTTGCGGAAGTGGAGATATACATTTTTATTGACCTAATATCTTTACATAATTCCGTATTATTTGTATTCAGCGATTTATTGGCCATGTCATCAGTTATGATCGTTTCTTTATTCCTTTCTTTAAACCTGCGTTAATATATAAATGTAGCTTTACCCCTTCATCATGTCCAAAATAGGTCCATGTTCAGTAATGTTTCCCTCACAGCAATAGAGCTATACATGATAGAGCTATACATGATAGAGACTTGACATTTTCACCAGTTATTCTGTGGAATATACTCTACGCAATAACATATTTTGGATGTCATGGTTTTATCAAGGGGTTTGTAAACAAGGATCAACCAGCTTGGTAATAAAACATTCAACCGCAGAACACAACAAACTATGTTAATAAAACTTATTGCATTAAATAGAATCAATACTTGTTACAACTTCATCTAATGATGATTTCCGTACGATTGCAATTCCACCGGATTTTCTACCTTATAAAATCCTATCCGTATAGTCACACTTTGCTGTACCAAAACCCAGG
>BSQZ01000028.1:6636910-6649410 GCA_033239005.1 Lamellibrachia satsuma
CTTCCTGAATTTGCAAGCCACTTACATGTAACACAAATTTTACTTTAATATACCCCCAATAAATGAGAGTACATCATTCGCTTTCCTTTTTGCATGGTTTGCCATGTCTTAACCTTTTCTTAACCGCACGTTACTTTCAATCCTTTGCTCTAGGCCAACGTTTAAATTAGCCATAGTACTTCTCCTAGCAGGATATGTTGATATCAATCCTGTGCCTGTCATCAGTCGCAATATGGGGTTTGCCACTACAAACGTGCGAACGGTTCGGGGTAAGAAGGCATCACTTAGGGACTTATTATTTTCGAAAAATATGCATAGGTGACATTTCTCTGTCTGGTTATACTTTTCATCATCGACCACGTTTAGTTGGAAGAGGTGGTGGTGTTGACTTTTTATGATGTTGTAATTCCAGATTCCGCTTTATCGGCATATTTTGTACGTTTGTATAGACCTCCTGGACAGCCAGCCAATAGTTACCAAAAGAATTTCAGGATTTGCTTGAAAAGTTTGCAACTCTACATTCAGAATTTTACATTTTTGGTGATTTTAATCTTCAGTTGGATAAACGTACAGTAGTAACAATTACCTTTTTATAATATCCTAACCTCATTAGACTTAAAACAACATGTGACTTTCTCTACACACATCAATGGCCACCGGCTTATCTTCGTGATAACTCTCTCAATGTGTGGCAATATCCAGATGTTATCAGTTTCTGGTGGTTTATCGGATCACTTACAGACTAATACATAAGATTGATGCCTTCAAGGCTGATATTCTTAAATCCGACTTTGTAAGAGATCCAAAGGGACACCTGTCCGACTTGTGTAAACAATGTTATTATGTACTACAGGCTTTACTAAACACACACGCCTCGACAACCACCAAATCTGTGTCATAAAATCCACCAGCTCCATTGATGACTTCTGAAATGTTGCAGTCTAAAAGACGTCGTCGTTATCTAAAACGAGTATGGCAAAAATCAAAAAAACAGTGTCACTACTGTAACGACAAAAATGACTAAAGCCAAATCGGATTATACAAATATCGAGTCAAATTGTATATCTAATATATTACAATGCGCCTACAAAGTTTTATTCTATAGAGACTGCTCCTTTAAAAGTACACAATGGTGTATCTCTAAATATGGACAAAGGTAAAGTAGCAGCGCTTACCTTGCTTGATTTATTTGCTGCTTTTGATACTATTGACCATAACATACTCATTAAACGCTTGTCAATATGGTATGGCATATCTGGCACAGCCCTAAGCTGGTTTTCACCATACTTAATTGATAAATACCAAAGAGTGAAGATAGCTAATTGCTTTTCAGCGGCACTACCCATTTTGTGTGGTGTTCCTCAGGGTTCTGTTCTTGGACCATTACGTTTTACTTTTTACACTGCTCCACTCAGCTCAGTTATTCAAACCCATAACTTGGACCACCCCCTATGCGCAGATGACACACATATTTCTCTTTCCTTGGCTACTCCAGATACAAATTGTTCCTTAAACCAACTCAGAGATTGTCTACAGAATGTACTCCGCTGGATGACTAACAGCAAATTAAAATTAAATGCAAATAAAACAGAATTTCTTATTAATGGTACACAAAAGCAGCGTGGTAAACTGGATTGTTTTTTCCCCAACACCTATGTTGAGCCAGAATTTCACACCGGCCGTCTCAGCACGACATTTGGGAGTCACCTTTGATAACAATAAACATTTTAGACAGCATATTTCACCAACTTGACGTTGCTGCTTTTGTCATATTCGTGACCTTCGTTGTATTCGCCGGTATATGTCTTTTGCTGTCGCCAAAACTATTGCAACTGCTCACTCCTGCAAGACAGCCCAGACAGCTTCGATCGTCTAATTATAATATACTTTTTGTTCCCATTGTTAAGGCAAATGTCGGAACTAGAACTTTTCCATTTGAAGCTTCGACTCTGTGGAACTCACTCCATGTTAGTGTAAGTCTGTAGGAAATATAGAAACGTTTCGCAGTTGATTAAAACCCATTTGTTTAAATTTGCTTTTCCTCCATAGCTCCCCAGCATACCAATCCAACTGTTTACAGCTGGAACTGCTTATCGATAATGAACTACTTAGCCCCTTTTGTTTTTGTGCGCTGCCGAGCTTGGGTCTCCCGAGGATTTTAGCGCAATAGAAGTATTTTATATATTATTATATTATAAGGGAACCTGCCGAAGCACCGCTAAGTTAACGAGTTGAGTCCGCTTTTGAAACATAACAATGAATAAAAATCATCTGTGTCAAGTTGCATCATTTTACACCTTTGTTACGTATCATCTTAAAGATCGACGTTGTGAAATTGATTCAATAATATCAAGAGAAACAAGTGTTCTTCAAATGTAAACAAAAGCACATTGCGGTATCACGTACGGAGTCTACGCACTGGTCGGCAACGGTCGGAGCAACTGGCGGTTGTTGGTTGTTAGCGTCCTTAGCAACCTCGAGTTCGCCGTTTAGCTTTATTGTCGGGGCTTATAATTTGGATTTAAAAGATAATGTGCATATGTCGATGATTCTTAGAATATATTGTATTACTAGGTGCATGAACTAAAGACGCACATTGAAAGGTTTCTGGATATATGTGTATCTTTTTTGTCATCCGACAGATTTATTTCTCTCAAACAGTGGGATGAAGAGTAAACTCTCTTCTAACAAGATGCACATTTTCATAATAATCGGAGTAGTGGTTTCCGGCTGCCCAATTTACTTGAGGGTCCATTTGTTGTTGACCGTAAACTGCGAGTCTACGCACGTGTGTTAAATAATAATCGATCTTATTCTTTCGCTCATGAAATCGCTGACGAAGAATAAAGAACAATGACATTCGCATTGTTAGAATCCTTACATAACATTCTTTATTGTGATATAATATAAAAGACATACAATATAAAAGATGGGTGCAAAAATGTCGCGTATTTCAAACGGCTTCAGTGAGACTGTGTGCATTGTGTATTAACATCACCGGCAGAACAAGCGTGCGGTGCGCCATTACTGACCTATATACATGTATATGTGTATATATATATATATATATATATATATATATATATATATATATATATATATACATATACATATACATATATACATATACATATACATATATATGCCAAAAATAACGACTATAAATACTGACTAATAGAACTACTAAGAATTATACATACTTGTTGAATGCGAAAACAATTTAAATACTGATATTAAAAATATGATATTTACTGATATTACATACACTATCCTTGAAATCGCAGATATGTTAATGGCTATATCAATGTATGATACTGAATAGGATCCAATGAAATAAGCAATTGTAGTGCACATAATTATATACATTTTATTATTGATTTCTTACACATTTATGTTGATACTACACACATCATCCTTGAAATCACAGATATGGTAATGGTTATATCAGAGTATTATACTGAATAGGTTCCAATTAAATCAGCAATTGTAGTGCACATAATTCTATATATTTAAAAATTTATTCATTTACGCAAATATCGTGGGCACAGCATTTTCGCGAAGTAGTGTCACTTTCTTTGTGCAACGAAAACATTGCTCTGTGAAATGTGCTGAACGAATCACTGTCCGCCTTTATGGCATCCAGCCCTTACGTCTCACATTTGTGATCCACTGACGCAACCTTTTAAGATTTGAGTGAGCAAACCTGCAATATACTAGGTATTAATGTTGACAATATATATATATATATATATATATATATATACATATATATATATATATATATATATATATATATATATATATATATATATATATATATATATATATATATATATATATATATATATATATATATATATATATATATATATATATATATATATATATATATATATATATATATATATATATATATTGTCAACATTAATTTTAATTAATGGTATGAACTTACTATTATACTTATATAGAAGAAGAATGTAGATACTTGGTAAATATAGAAGTGCGTAACAAAATAGGGCCAAGAGACTCCTCTAACATTGTAAGTCGCTATCGAGGAGCCACCGTTTAAACTGAAATTAAATTAAATCAACTACCCAACAAATGACATTCTTCTATGAAAAAACCCTGATAAATCTTTAAATCAAAGTACGGAAGTATGTCTGCACGGAAGTATGTAAGTGTGCGTGTGCATGTGTGTGTTTGTGTGTGTGTGTGTGTGGTGTGTGTGTGGTGTGTGTGTGCGTGCGTGTGTGTGTGTGTGGGTGGGTGGGTGGGGGAGGGGTGGGTGGGTGGGTGCGAGCGTGCGTGGGTATGTGTGGGGTTAAGCTTAAGACACCTGACTACAATAATAAGTTTGTATGCAAATTGTGTTAGGCGTAGTTTACAAATTCTTGTTTATCAAGCTTTTGTTTGACTATCTATGAAGCTATTTAATAAGTGTGGTAAATTGTGTCTAAGTCTTTTATCTGCAAATTCGTGTTTGGCTCTTTAAGCGTAATTTTTTTATACTTGTGTCATGACTATGCATGTCGTAGTTTGAAATTATACTCCAGTTTTGTAAATAAAATGGCAAGTTGTTCTGCAAATATTTATAATAAAATTTTAACTGCTGTAATTTAAGAATATCATCTACTTTTAAAATATTGAGTTTTTGGTAAAGTGGTTCCGTATGTGAATGACAACTACCTATATAACATTTAACAATTACACTGTAACTTTATGTAGTTATCATATATAATATATCCGTATGCCAAATAGATCACTAATGTGTGCGTGTGTGTGCGTGTGTGCGTACGTGCGTGCGTGTGCTAACAGTGCACAAACATAGACCAAGAACCCATGCACTCCAGGCATGTGACATGACTTTTTTTTGCAATTTTGGTCGTAGGCGTATCCCTTAGTCTTAGCCTAGGCTTAGGCGCCTGCTTCTGGCGGCCCTTCTGTTGAAGTTCTGTACTTTCGGACACCGGTTTCGAAAGCATGTGTGGTTATTTAATTAACATAACAGTGAAGAATAAGTAACATACTTACTTGTGAAATGTCAGGCCGATACGTCGACTTGTTTGTTCTGCTCGTTATTGCGACCGTACGCTGCACACCAAACCATTCTGAATCTTGGAGGAATTCGTTTAGAAAGGCGAACATGAACAGGATAAACCACTGACGCACGCGCAGTGCCCACACAGTACCCCTAATGCAAATGAGTTGCTGCCGCGGGGTGTGCACGGTGGCTTCAACGCCGTGCTGTGTAGAAGCGTGGAAGTCGCCAGTCATATATATAGGTCAGTGTGCGCCATGCTGGTGTGATTAACAGTGTGGTACGTGTATATAGGTCAGTGTGCGCCATGCTGGTGTGATTAACAGTGTGGTACGTGTATATAGGTCAGTGTGCGCCATGCTGGTGTGATTAACAGTGTGGTACGTGTATATAGGTCAGTGTGCGCCATGCTTGTGTGATTAACAGTGTGGTACGTGTATATAGGTCAGTGTGCGCCATGCTGGTGTGATTAACAGTGTGGTACGTGTATATAGGTCAGTGTGCGCCATGCTGGTGTGATTAACAGTGTGGTACGTGTATATAGGTCAGTGTGCGCCATGCTGGTGTTATTAACAGTGTGGTACGTACAGTTTTACAATTCATTGTGTACTAGGCACTTGGGAATGACATCATTGCATTTTTGCAGAATATGTTACACAACTTACAGTAAGCAACATTGAAACTATATATTTAATTATTTTCTATTCACTGCCTTCATCTAGTTTCCATCTGTACCTATACCCACCATAATCAGTTATAACAGAGGCTTCGTAATTCATGTAATACAAATGTTTTCGCATCAATTTTAAATATTATTGTTAATAATGACACAGTAAAATACGTAAAGTTTCTACAATCATAAGAACTAATAAATAGAAAATACTTAAAACATGTATGCCTAACAAGGTGCCTAAATGCGCATAAGCCAACAAAACTCGTGCCCCCCAAACTGACTGTTTTGGGTAAAGCAGGCAACCTGCGGCCCGTGGGCCAACTGCGGCCAGCGCAGCTATTTCATGTGGCCCGCTGACTTAACCAAGATTATGCATAGTGCGGCCCGCGCCCGCAATATTGACATATAAAATTAAAAAATTCTTGCCTAGACTAAATTCTAGACGAAACGTCTAGGCGAGACATATCACATAATGCAACTCTGTAGTACCATTTCCACACGATGAACATATCAAACATTTCTCACTTCCTTCAAACTTTAATTAATTCACTTTTGCCTACATGCAGACATGAAAATTCTATATTTTTGTGTTTGTGTGATAATATTTTGTTTTGAATAGCACCCGTCATCACTCGTTACATCACTGGAAGTTCCAGCACCTTCCGTCCGAGAGGAATGTGCAATATTAATAATTCCTGCACTAAACCGAATTGCCCTGACCAGGTTGGGGTGCCATGCTGTGCCACGTGTACGAGCTGAGACATGAGATTAGCGTATTCATGGAGAAGAAGGGTGCAGAAGTACCAGCATTCGCTGACCCCTTATGTATGTGCGATTGTGCATTATATTCTACACCACGGAGTACCTCACTCTGCTGAACGCCTAACTCCAAGGAAGATAACAACTAGATTTAGATTTAACAAGATTGCCATCCCAAACAACATGTTCCAGATGGCAAGTGGACAAGGAAGCCATTGACTTATCGAGAGTCCAACAATTTCTCATTTATGTGTAGCCCGCCCTGATCGGATATCTATCAGTTCTATTTTTAAACATATTCACACTACTAGCATTAACACAATCATTTAGCAGTTTGTTCCATTCATTTATCACCCTCTGTGAGAAAGAGTACTTTCTCATGTCCAACCTACACTGCTCCTTAACTAATGCTGCTTCGTGTCCTCTGGTTCTACTGCCTTCTTTAAGTTTGAAGAACATATTCCTATCAACATCCTCATAACCGTAGACTATTTTAAACACTTCTATTTGGTCTCCTCTTAGTTTCATGGTCTGTAGTGTTGTCAAACCACATTGTAATAATCGGCTTTCGTAACTAAGGTCTCTCAATTCTGGAATCATTTTAGTTGCTCTTCCTTGTATTCTTTCTAGCTTGTCTATGTCCTTTTTACGATACGGCCTCCATGCTTGAATACAATATTCCAAACGTGGTCTCGAGACCAAGCTGCGATTGTGGGAGACACAACTGCGGGATGCAAATTACGTGCACTTCCCAGTAACTGATGGAAAACAAACTAGCTACTCTGAACACGTAGGCCTTCGTAGCGTTCAGTGAACTGCTGAGACGAGCGTTTTCGGACCGATTCCCAAGTCTCGTGGCTCGCAACAGGGAGTAAAAAATTAAGATGAACTTCGTGTAATGCAAGCCATGAAAGCATCTAAAACACAGGGTGACGTGCTAACTATCAAGTATGCAACCTGATGTGGGACACTTGGTGGCGCAGCAGCATCACCAGCACCAGGCGTCAGTGTCACACGGGTCAACATGGCATCAGTGGTATGCCAAGAACATATAACATGAATAATGTGTTTTTGAATAGCATAATGACCATTGTACTGTTGTTCAAAATCAGACCTATTTACAACAGCACTCGATACCACTGCTACATACTATGTATGTATGTATGTATGTATGTATGTATGTATATTGTATGTATGTATGTAAGTATGTATGTATGTATGTATGTATATATATATATATATATATATATATATATATATATATATATATATATATATATATATATATGTGTGTGTGTGTGTTTATATTTATATATATATATATATATATATATATATATATATATATATATGTGTGTGTGTATGTATGTATATATATATATATATATATATATATATATGTGTATATCTATATATGTATATGTATATATGTATATATATATATATATATATATATATATATATATATATATATATAATGAACAAGACTGTTCCAGGTGATAGGAGATAAGCAGTACAGGCAACTGGATTTATGAAGGATGGGAACAAAACCCGCAAGGAAGACTTCACCCCGACGGCGGATCTCCTGACACCCAAAACTTTGATCAACATCGGATGCTGGAATGCGAGAACACTATATCAGACAGGAAAGCTGGCACCAATTCTCCAGGAAATGCACCAATACAAAATCAGCCTTCTAGGTATCATGGAGGCTAGATGGACTGGAGCTGGAAAACGACAACTGGCGACAGGAGACACCATACTTTGGTCAGGCAGAGAGAACAACCAGCATCGACAGGGAGTAGCCCTGATCATCCAGAATGATAAAGACAACACTCTTATTGAATGGAAACCAACAAATAAACGACTTATTTTTTGTAGATTTAATTCCAGATTGATTAAACTCTCAGTGGTAACCTGCTACGCACCAACAGAGGATGCACAAACAGAAGAAAAAAACAACTTCTACGACAGACTTCAGTCAACTTTGGAAGACATCCCCAAACATGATGTACTAGTGGTTCTTGGGAACGCACAAGTTGGGAGCGACAACACTGACAGGGTAAGGATCATGGGCAAACACGGAACAAGTATGATGACTAACAACGGCAGCAGGTTGTGTGACATATGTGGGGAGAATGACCTCGTGATTCAAGGACATGCAAGAAAAGATGGACAAACTAACAACAAAAGCACCACAGATTGGGCTAAAGCTCAACACAGCAAAAACCAAACAGATGAGGAACAACTACAAGTGAAGATGGAGATAGCTTGGGCATGTGTGCCTAATGTCACCTGGCGCACTGCCCAAGACAGCCTTACAATGGACAGCAGATGGTAAAAAGAGAGGTGGTCGCCCAAAAGAAACATGGAGACGAACAGTGGAGAAGGAGATGAAAGAATGTGGCCTGACATGGAACACCATCACCAAATGGGCTGCAGACCGACAGCAGTGGCGCTTTCTTGTTGATGCCGTATGTGCCACCGGGCACGAAGAGGACTAAGTAGGTAAGTACGTACGTATATATATATATATATATATATATATATATATATATATATATATATATATATATATATATATATATATATATATATATATATATATATATATATATATATATATATATATATATATATATATATATACGTTACATGGATGATAATATCCTATGTGCGTGCGTGCGTGCGTGCGTGCGTGCGTGCGTGCGTGCGTGCGTGCGTGCGTGCGTGCGTGCGTGCGTGTATGTGTGGCCCGCTGACCTATTCCAAGTAGCTAATTTGGTCCTCCATTCAAAAAGGTTGCCGCACCCTGGAGTAAAGTAAACATACTTGCTATGCATATAGATTTTGCTATGCCGGCAGTGCGTGAGGATAATAGATGGTATCCAGTTGTAAATAACTCTCAAACGATTACTGTGAACATTCTTATATATAACTTTCTCACACTCCTTTAGCAACTTTTCATCGGTCGGAAACAAGACAAATTTACACCGTTGGGTATCAGTTCTGTGATTACACCCAAAAACAAAATATAATAAAATTCTTTACACAGGCATCAACACAACCCAGGTCGCCAGTGGACTCCAGATCTAAAACTAGTTCACGTGACTTACGATCCCTATCGAATGTAGTTGCAAGTGATTATGTATTGTATGTGCATAGGCCCAAGACCATGAATTTTGCTGTAAGGGTATACATATTGACATCTCTCAATTCAGAGGAACCTTACGTAAATTCAGTTAATATTAATTTATGAATAAAGTATGTTGATGAAATATACTATAATCGCATATCATGAAATGCATATTTGCACATTAATGGTATACATTTAATTTGATTTTCTCCATCAACTTAAAGAGGGTACACTTTTGTCTAACTTGTGGAATATGACTTCCATCCACGGAAAACATACTTCTATCCGCTCTACTTGAAAAGGGCAGGCAGGCAGGCAGGCAGGCAGGCAGGCAGGCAGGCAGGCAGGCAGGCAGGCAGGCAGGCAGGCAGGCAGGCAGGCAGGCAGGCAGGCAGGCATGCAGGCAGGCAGGCAGGCAGGAACGCAGGAAGGCAAGCAAGAAGGCAACCAGGAAGGCAGGCAGGTAGATATATACATGTGCAGGCATGTTTGCATGCATCTGAGCGCATACCTGCATGTGTTTCTCACCTGTCAAGCGCACGCTCCAGCTGACAGTATGATGAGGATGCTACCGTGCTCGGCGAACAATAATATGTTCTATTCGCAGATATATAGAGGATGAAGTCAGTGTATACCCCAGCGCCAGCGTCGCCCTCTTTTATTTTATTAATGCCATCTGCAGTCGTGTAGCATACCTGACAGACAAAACATGAAACACCGTGTAATGATATGACAAGCCTGACAGAGAGAATGCGATATTTTACGTCCCCTGGCAGACATTAGGTAGAAGGGACCTACGGCTTTTGAAAAGTGCATCGTCCGAAAGACATATAGTTCCAAATTCCTATGCCTATATGCTTGGTGCTAGACAAGTCGGCAAGTTGCATCCAATTTTTATTAAAGGACTGGGTGAGCTGCCGGCATGGGTTCGATCCCAGCACCTCCGGTTGCTACCGCCATTACATTATCTGTAAAATTACATAATTGTGTGAATATTTTCAACCTTCATTGAATGGACTGGCAATCCAGTTTGTTGGAAGGCTAATTGTGACGTAGTTTTTGCTTCTCAAGAAATTGTAGTTTTGTCATCTGAAATATTTCGAGACAGAAACACAATTTCTTGAGAGGTAGAAACTATGTCAAAAATGTCAACTCTGTTTTCTATAGTTTGGTGGTCTTGTTGTACCCCAGTTTTTTTAATTGGGAAAAACGTCCAGGCATTAATTTATGCAGCTGAATGAATGTAGGCAATGCGGGTGAACGAAATTTCCCAAGTTTCGAAACGGCAGTAGGTGGATTCGAAGCAGAGTCGTCCTATAAATAGGTTATATTCTAATGTATTGATTCAAATACATGCATGGGACTAGTTTTACAGATAAAGAGTAGCTCCTGGTAATGACATAGTCCCCCTTACTGTCAGATGTTCAACAGGCACTTTGACTTGACCACAGGTAGTAACATCAGCACAGGCTCCTGCACAGTAAGTGACTGGATCGTCGTCAAAAGTATACGTATAGTAGCTGTTGCATTCTCTGAAATAGAAATATGTATATATGTATATATGTATATGTCCTGCTCTTCAACAAAAAGTTTGTAAATTTAATGATGATGAAAAATCATGCTCTTGAAAACTGGATTAACCACAAACAACAATTTTGTTAAAGATTATGCGAAATGAATTAATCAATATATTTAAACTTCACATACGTAAAATTAAATCTATCATCAACACATATGCCGCATAAGGGAAGTATCTTGCTTGCTAATGCATGTCATAAAGCACCGTCAAACATGGTTATTTGTACGCAGCAAAACGACCAGCTTTTCTGAATTGGGTCAACTTCGACATAACGACAGGAAGGCAACTCCTCACAGCCGCAATGTAGCGTGCGTTGTGGATGCGGATATTTGTTCTTCCTATTAACAGTGATTTTACGACTACTACTGTATACAGTGATTTTACGACTACTATTGTATACATATGTAGACATGTTTGTGATTTCGTGATTTAATTGTGTTACGAGACGCTATCTGATGGGGCAGGGGAAACCCCGACAATTCCAGGCCCATTGAAGGACCGATTAAAAATAAAAGTCAGTCGCTTTATTTTCTCATATGTAATATTCCAAAAACTGTTTGTAACAATACTGTTACATAAGTAGTTCTTTGCAATTAATCAATACATTATGTGTTGAGATGGAAATTTGAAATACATACTTTATTATTGTATACAGAACATGTGTTAAAAGTGCATAATATGTTGCTAATGTAATAACATAATGTTTTTAGTACTAGAATAAAAATTGCTAAAATGTACAGCCCGTCAAAATGCATTTAATAAGCCAGATAAATATGTATGCATTTTGACTGTTTCGGACCGAATACTGTTTATGGCGCGAAACCACGTATCACGTGATCGCGGAATTGCCCCGCGCGCAAATCCTCGACTTGTTTGTCGACAGCCAGCTGACAGTTAGGCATGTACGTTGTGTTCCGCGACAAGAAGGATGAAAAAGGAGCTGGGTAGAGCGAGAATGACCACAAGAGTGACACAGAAAGATCAAAAGGGACGTTGAGATCGCATGAAGGCTTTCTTAAAACTAAAACGTGACAGTGAAGGAGCAGTTCTACTTGACACGTTAGTATATTTGTTTCGTCTCCGGCTATTTGTTTTATAATCTAAGCTACATTTAATCATCCAATATGAGTACTAGTGTAGACGCAGGCCTACGATCTGTTTAGCGTATACGGTCTATTTCTTAAGCCCTTCATATATGTTATTATTATATCGTTGGCATAATTTGATTTAGAGCAATTGTTACGTGCATTGCTGTGTCAATAAGACGCCACATTTCATTTTCCTGAGTGCCACGATCTTTTGTGATGTGTAGAAT